>JAJOZX010007325.1:192500-236770 GCA_023014485.1 Bathynomus jamesi | reverse complement strand
TCGAACCCAGGATCTTCCGATTCCCGGGCGGTCACCTCATTTTTCATTTGTTCGTTATTTATCTTCCTCTTGTGCAGAACGCTCCCCTATACTTACGTCGTTTCTATACATTAATATACTGCGTGGTCATTGCAGTTAAATGTACATATTCACGATTTGCGAGGGTGCCCTCTCAGGGCATTGGCTTCTGCCCTATGTATGAGAATTACGACTTCTGACTGATCGAGGCCCGTGGTGTAGTGGATAGCATATCTGACCGGCAATCGGAAGATCCTGGGTTCGATTCCATGGCGGTCACCTCATTTTTCATTTGTTCGTTATTTCTCTTCCTCGTGTGCAGAACGCTCCTCTATACTTACGTCGTTTCTATACATTAATATACTGCGTGGTCATTGCAGTTAAATGTACATATTCACGATTTGCGAGGGTGCCCTCTCAGGGCATTGGTTTCTGCCCTATGTATGAGAATTACGACTTCTGACTGATCGAGGCCCGTGGTGTAGTGGATAGCATATCTGACCAGCAATCGGAAGATCCTGGGTTCGATTCCCGGGCGGTCACCTCATTTTTCATTTGTTCGTTATTTCTCTTCCTCGTGTGCAGAACGCTCCTCTATACTTACGTCGTTTCTATACATTAATATAATGCGTGGTCATTGCAGTTAAATGTACATATTCACGATTTGCGAGGGTGCCCTCTCAGGGCATTGGTTTCTGCCCTATGTATGAGAATTACGAATACTGACTGATCGAGGCCCGTGGTGTAGTGGATAGCATATCTGACCGGCAATCGGAAGATCCTGGGTTCGATTCCCGGGCGGTCACCTCATTTTTCATTTCTTCGTTTTTCTCTTCCTCGTGTGCAGAACGCTCCTCTATACTTACGTCGTTTCTATACAATAATATACTGCGTGGTCATTGCAGTTATATATATATATATATATATATATATGTATATATGTGTGTATATATATATATATATATATATATATATATTATATATATATATATATATTGGGACAACACTGGAATTTCTACACTTCATGGTTGACTTTTAATAACAGCCAAAAATTGTACAGATAATTCTCGAACACCCTGTATATATATGTATATATACATATATATATATATATTTATTTATATATATATATTTATTTATATATACATATATACATATATATTTCTATATATATATTATATTTTATATATATATATATATATATATTTATATATATATATATATATATATATATATATATATTATATATACATATATACAGCGTGTCCCAAAGAAATGTATACCCACTTTGTTCGATAATACCAGCTATGAGGATAATAAATATATTACTGTTTACATGTCTTTTAATAAAGAATTTTCTCCTGAATCTAAATATGTAATTATGTTTATTAAAAATTGAAAAACAAAAAAGTTACAGATGTTTAAATTAGAATTATTATTTTCGAGACTTCATGTGCGATATTTTCTAATATTTTTTTTTATGGCCTGGCCTGCCTTTTAACCGACTGTTTTGAGATACTTATGTTTAGTGCCTAGCTTAGCCTAGCCATTTCGTTGAGTTCTAATTAGGCAAGACTACAGTTTTGCTCTAACCTTATCTAACATCTTATAACTGCGACGTTTGTTCTTTTCTAACGACAATTTGAACATCTTAGATAAAGTGTCATTTAACCATGGAATTTGTAAATTTTTTGAATTAACTAATAATTACAACATTTATGCTTCAATATCAACACTAAACATAAGTATCTCAAAACAGTCGGTTAAAATATTAGAAAATATCGCACATGAAGTCTCGAAAATAATTATAATTGAAACATCTGTAACGTTTTTGTTTTTCAATTTTTAATAAAAGTAATTACATATTTAGATTCAGGAGAAAATTCTTTATTAAAAACATATAAAAAGTAATATTTTATTATCCTCATAGCTGGTATTATCGAACAAATTGGGTATACATTTCTTTGGGACACGCTGTATATATATATATTTATTTATATATATATTTATTTATATATATATTTATATATATATATTTATATATTTATATATAACCCAAAATACTTCTACACTTTTGCGAAAAGGTAAATGCAGTGTAAAGAGAGTATTTGACCGTTGATAGACGGGGAGGCCGAATACACAAATGACCCGAAAGAAATAAGTGAACTGCTTAGGGAACAATTTAAATCTGTGTTTAGCACCCCTAAGTCCGAGATGGAAGTGGAAAACCCAGACGAGTTTTTCGACATTGAAACAGATCAACCAAGAGCAAATCCCGGCACAAACCTATTAATGGACTTCGAGTTCACGGAAGGAGATGTAATTACGGCCGTTATCACAGATGCGAGACAATTCAGCGCCAGGGCCAGACACATGGAGTGCCACATTTCTGAAGAAATGCAAAGAGAGTATTGCAAAACCGCTATACTTACTATGGAGGAAATCACTCGACACAGGACAAATTCCACTCCCCTCAAAGAACGCGAATATTGCCCCCCTATTTAAGGTGGTAACAGAGCAATGCCCAAAAATTATCGGCCAGTGGCTCTCACCTCACACCTTATAAAGTGTTTTGAACGCATAATTAGAGCCAAAATTACCTACTACCTACAAGAAAAAGACTTATACAACCCAAATCAACATGGTTTCAGGGCGGGTAGATCATGCCTGTCACAGCTACTAGACCACCAGGAGAAAATATTAGGAACATTGTGTCGAGGACAAAACATTGATGTAATATATACTGATTTTGCTAAAGCCTTCGATAAATGTGACCATGGAATCATAGCACACAAACTTAAGGATACAAGAATTACTGGAAAGCTAGGAAGGTGGATATTTAATTTCTTGACGCAAAGAACGCAAAGTGGTAGTAAACGGAGTTAAATCGGAAGTCTCGGAAGTCGTGAGCTCTGTCCCACAAGGGACAGTATTAGCTCCCTTGCTGTTCATAATAATGATTGCAGATATTGATGCAGATATTAAGGACAGTATTGTATCATGCTTCGCAGATGACACGAAGATATGTAAGGAAATATTGAACGAAGATGACATAAGAATACTACAAAACGACATTGAAACATTATTCCAGTGGGCAGAAGACAACAATATGAAGTTCAACGAAGAAAAATTCCAACTTCTAAGATATGGTAATAACAAAGAGCTACAGAAAAAAGGGTACAAAACTCCGCAAGCCAAACAGAAACACCAAATCCACAAGTCAGGGATCTTGGAGTAATAATGTCGTCGGATGCGGAATTCAGAGAGCACTATAAAATCAAAATCACAACGGCTAGAAAAATAATGGGAATCATCTGGAGGAGCTTCCGCAGCAGAAAAGCAAACATCATGCTCAAATTATGGAAGAGTCTAGTCCTACCAATAATTGAGTATTGCTCAGTACTCACAAGCCCACACAGAAAAAGAGACATTGCGAGCATTGAAGCTATACAAAGGACTTTTACGTCTAAGATAGAAGAAACGGAAGGTGAAGACTACTGGTTTCGACTACAATCCCTGGAACTGTACTCTCTTGAAAGAAGGCGAGAGCGGTACACAATAATATACATATGGAACATACTTGAGGGCACTGTCCCTAACCTCAGAAATGAAGTAGAAACAAACTGGAATGAGAGAAGAGGCAGATTTTGTACGGTCCCAGCTGCGGTGGGACAAGGAGCCATGAAAACGAGGATGGAAAATACCCTCAGAATACGGGGCCCAAAGCTTTTCAATGTCCTTCCAAAAGAAGTGAGGAATCTCCAGTACACCAACCTGAATAACTTCAAGAACCAGCTGGACAGATTCTTGTGCAAAGTCCCTGACCAGCCATGCGTGGCTGGCTACGAGGGCAGGAGGCGATCAGAGAGCAATTCCCTCCTTCACCAAGTCCCGCAAATGAGGCGGGATGCTGCAGAGGGGTCGACCGCAGGTCGATCCTGAACCGTCGTTCAAACTCAACAAAAGTAATAAAAGTATATATTTATATATATATTTATATAAATATTATTTATATATTATTTATATATATATATTTATATATATATTTATATATATATATATTTATATATATATTTATATATATATATATTTATATATATATTTATATATATATATATTTATATATATTTATATATATATATATTTATATATATATATTTATTTATATATATATATATATATATAATATATATAATAAAACCACGAAGGAAAGGAAACACAAAACGGTGCTCAAGCGCTTTCGTCTAATGACATCCTCAGGAACACTGAAATACATAAAAGGTTACGGCCTATATATAGGTTACAGAAAGAGAAAAAAAAATATATAAATAAATAACATACATACACACAAACATATATACATATATATATACATATATAATATATATACATACATATCTACACACATACACATATATTATAATATATATGCAATAAACGGAGAAGTAAAAATAAAACTTAAAAATTAAGGATTAGAGGATTAACAAAGAGGCATATCGATATTTAGCACAAGATCAAATGAGTTATAAAAATAATACAAATTTATACTGGAGATACGCCCGGGTTTAACACTTTGCCTTTTTAGAGTCAAGTTTCGATATATATAAAAATAAATTGAAGATTAAAAGTTAATAAAGTAGCTTACAAGTTTACCAAAGATTAAGTGCCCTACCCTTTTTATCTAGGTTTGTTTTGAAGGAATTCAAAACAACAGGATCGAGTTGAAAAAGACCTTTGCTTATGTTGAAGTTATTTGAAAGTTGAATAATGGCAGACTCAAGAATATTTCTATTGACAATGTTGCTCGAATGAAATAAAACTGAAGCATTATTCCAATCAATACAGTGGGATAACTCTGACATATGGACAAAAAGAGCACTGGACAACTGTCCTGTTCTGACGGAATATTGATGCTGTTTTATACGTGTGTAGTGAATACTCTTATTTTAGTTTCAAGATAAATGTTAAATTTTACCGTCTTGAATTTCGGAATAGCTATAAATTCATTTTAAATTAGTTACCCATCATAATTCAATTGTAAACCACATTAATACTAATTTTATGTATACTGTATTATTTTATTGTATGTAAACATAATTAATTATATATCACAATTGTCAGTTAATTATTTATATTCAAATAATTATTTTAATCTAATACCATGTCCATTTTGCAAATAAATAATAGAATCCAAGGGTTATATTTTCCATCCTTGGTACTGTTGCAGTTTCGCCTAACGGACTCAATACGGCTAGTTGAGATAATCACTGGTTGGCACTTAACCAGCGGCAGTGCTTATGGCTACATCATCCAGGTTAACCTATACCGGATAGATGCGCTACGGTCCCAAGCCGTAGCTTGCCTAGGCCCAACGACGACGACGACGAAAACCAACAATTGGTGACCCCGGAGATGGATTCCCCCCTTTTACCCGAACGACTAGGACTAGACTGTAACGTCGTTCGTGCCCATCACCCCCTTCACCCGAGCAACTAGGACCAGACTGTAACGTCGCTCGTGCCCTCTGCCCCTCACCCCTGCCCGTGCGCTCTGTGCCTGCGCTCGTCTCAACCTCCACTCCTTCGTTGGTAACTTGTCGTCTTGCTTGTACGTCAGCAAGCATAGGAGAAGATGCCTGACGACGCTGGTGCCATCTCCCACTTGAGCGTAAAGCTCCCCGTCTTCTGGCCGGTCCATTTATTTGGTTCCACCAAGTGGAATCACAATTCAACTTGGGAAGGATCACCGCTAGCAGGACAAAATACGATCATGTTTTGTCCTCTCTACCAGCGAGCATCATCTCTGAAGTCCGTGACGTCATCGTGTCTACTTCCACGAGTGAGGACCCATACAACGATCTGAAGTCTGCCATCCTGTACCGCACCACTGTCTCCGAGCGTGAGAAACTACATCAGTTAATCTCAAAAGAAGAACTTGGAGACCGTAAGCCCACTCAAATGCTGAGGGCTATGCAGTGCGCTCTAGGCGAACGCGCACAAACCTTCGATAAGGACATCTTTAGACAGTTGTTCTTGCAGAAACTTCCTCCATCAGCTCAGCGTGTCTTGGCCACTATGGATCCTGCTACTCCAGTTGATAAACTAGCAGAAACTGCCGACAAAGTAGTGGAGATTGACACAGCTCCGGTCAACAACGTGAACACACAATCGGAACTGGAGTTGAAAGTAGAAGAGTTAAGTCAACAACTCAACCACGTTTGTTCTCTGCTACAAAATCAACGGCAAAGAAGCTATTCTCGGTCAAGATTTACGAAGAGGCATCGTTCGAGTTCCGGGAAGATCTGCTTCTACCACTCTAAATTTGGAAAGAAGGCTAGGAAGTGCATCTCCCCTTGCAATTTTTCGTCGGAAAACCCCAGCAGCGAGTCCTAATGGCGTCTAGTACTCGCACTGCCAACCTGTTATTCATAAAGGACAGGAACTCTGGTGTCAATTTCTTGGTCGATACCGGAGCGTCAGTCAGTGTATTCCCTCAAAAATCTGGTCATACGCACTCGGAATCTCCGCCTCTATACGCTGCTAACGGTTCACGCATACCCACGTACGGTACTCAGTCGCGTGAACTAAACTTGGGCCTTCACCGATCCTTCAAGTGGATTTTCATCTGTGCTCAAGTGCAGCATCCCATAATCGGCGCTGACTTCCTCCAGCATTTCAAACTCCTGGTGGATCTTGACAAGCGACGCTTATGCGACCAGGCCACACTGCTTTCTGTTCTTGCCAAACAGGTTGCCCTTCCGGACGCCTCGAACTCTGCACTTTCCCTCGTTCCCCCTAATTCCATGTACCAGTGCCTTTTCCAGCGATATCCAGGAATTCTTCAACCGATGCAGATGGGTGATACCATTAAGCACACCATTACCCATCACATTACAACAAAAGGTCCCCCTGTGTTTGCAAAACCCAGACGTCTTGCCCCGGACAAACTGAAAGCTGCCAAATCGGAATTCCAGCTTATGATAGATCTTGGGATAATAAGACCTTTCAAAAGCAGTTGGTCCTCTCCCCTACACCTGGTCCAGAAGAAGTCAGGAGACTGGAGACCATGTGGGGATTACCGGTTTTTGAATTCGACAACCATCCCGGACCGATATCCGGTACCAAATGTCCAAGACTTTACTTCTCTTCTCCACGGCAAATCTATCTTCAGTAAAATAGACCTCGTTAAGGCTTTCCACCACATTTCCGTAGAGCCTTCGGATATTCCCAAGACTGCAGTTTGTACACCATTTGGGTTATTCGAATTTGTGAAGATGCCGTTCGGGCTACGGAATGCTGCGCAAACCTTTCAGAGGTTTATAGATGAGGTCACCAGAGGCTTAGACTTTGTTTATGCCTACATCGATGATTTGCTTGTGGCCAGCTCAACGGAAGAGGAACATAAGGAACATCTTTCACTCCTCTTTCAACGCTTAGAACAATACGGTGTTACTATTAATGCATCTAAGTGTGTGTTTGCACAGCCAACCTTGGAATTTCTTGGTCACACGATTTCGCAGCACGGAATTACCCCCTTCAGGACAAGTGTGAAGTGATAAAAATTACCCTATGCCAAATAATCAGCGTGAGTTACGTCGGTTTCTAGGTTTGGTAAATTATTACCACAACAAGTTCATTAAAAACTGTGCCAGTGTTCTTGCTCCTCTACACGCTATGATCACACACAAACGCAAGGTAACGAAATTGGTATGGTGTAGTGATAGTTTACAGGCGTTCGACAATGCCAAAAATGCTATCAATAGTGCATTGTCTCTGTCATTTCCTATCAGTGATGCCCCCTAACTCTGACGGTCGATGCATCAGATGTTGCGATCGGTGGGTGTTGGAACAAACCATTAACGGTCAACAAGCACCCATCGCGTTTTACTCGAAAAAGCTGCAGCCAGCCCAAACGCGTTATAGTGCTTTCGGAAGTGAACTTCTTGCTATTTACTTAAACGTGAAGCATTTTCAACATTTCCTTGAAGGCCGAGAGTTTTGTGTTTTTACCGACCACAAACCTTTGGTCACTGTCTTCAATAAAAACAGCTGTAACCACTCTCCCAGAGTCATCAGGCAACTCGATTATATCTCGCAATTTACCACAGATATCCGCCACATCAAAGGTGTCTTGAACACTCCAGCGGATGCACTTTCAAGAATAGAGATTACTTCTGTTACCCTCAGCTCTACACTGTGGAATGCTATTGCACAGGATCAAGATAAGGATACGGAACTACAAGACCTGCTCAGAGAAGACTCCACTCACTCACTTTCCCTCAAGAAAATGAGTATGCCAGGATTGTCTGTGCCCCTCTATTGCGACGTATCAACAGCTGCTATTCGCCCTTATGTCCCTCCATGTCACAGACAAGCAGTCTTCACGGATCTTCATAAGCCCTCCCATCCTGGTATCCGTGCTTCGCAACACCTGGTTACCTCTCGCTTTGTTTGGCCATCGATGCGGAAGGATGTCAAACATTGGACCAAAACGTGCCTTGCCTGCCAGCGTGCCAAAGTCCAAAGGCACACCAGGTCCCCCTTTGACGCATTTCCGCCCCCATCCCAGCGATTTGAGGTAATTCATGTAGACATTGTTGGCCCTCTTCCAGTGATTCAAGGCCAACGTTATCTGCTCACCTGTCTCGACCGCTTTTCCAGATGGCCTGAAGCCATCCCACTTCCTGATATCCAAGCGGACACTGTTGCAAGAGCCTTTCTTCATGGATGGGTATCAAGATTTGGATTGCCGACAAAAGTCATCACTGACCAAGGTCGCCAATTTGAGTCTTCGCTTTGGAAGAAGTTTACCAGCTTGTTGGGTACAGTACATGCGCATACCTGTGCGTATCATCCGCAAGCTAACGGCCTCGTCGAATGCTTTCATCGCCAGCTGAAGTCATCCCTTATGTGTCACGAAGACTCCCATTGGATGGATAAGCTTCCACTCGTGTTGCTTGCTATTCGCTCTGCATTTAAGAGTGATCTGAAGACTACAGCGGCTGAACTAGTCTATGGAACAACACTGCGGCTACCAGGTGGCTACTTCACTGCAGGGGATAAGTCATGTGATCCTACGGAATTCGCTCAAACACTTTCCTCTCACATGCAGTCCCTTCAGCCTGTTCCCCCTCGATTGACTAGCCAACAGAACATCTTTGTTTCCCCAGCCCTCCAGTCTTGCACCCACGTTTTCGTTCGTGTACCTGTCCCAAAACGGCCTCTCCAATGTCCATATGACGGGCCCTATGAAGTTCTCCGACGTACGCGCAAATCATTTCTCATCCAGCGCGGTTCCAAGGTCGACAAGGTTTCTATCGATCGTCTTAAGCCTGCGTTTTTGGAATCAACCTTAAGCGAGGTACATGTAGCTACCAAAAAGGTCCAGGGGAAATCTGTGTCGTTCGGAACTCTTTGAACTTCCTCTCTGGTGGGGGAGTGTGTAGTGAATACTCTTATTTTAGTTTCAAGATAAATGTTAAATTTTACCGTCTTGAATTTCGGAATAGCTATAAATTCATTTTAAATTAGTTACCCATCATAATTCAATTGTAAACCACATTAATACTAATTTTATGTATACTGTATTATTTTATTGTATGTAAACATAATTAATTATATATCACAATTGTCAGTTAATTATTTATTCAAATAATTATTTTAATCTAATACCATGTCCATTTTGCAAATAAATAATAGAAATCCAAGGGTTATATTTTCCATCCTTGGTACTGTTGCAGTTTCGCCTAACGGACTCAATACGGCTAGTTGAGATAATCACTGGTTGGCACTTAACCAGCGGCAGTGCTTATGGCTACATCATCCAGGTTAACCTATACCGGATAGATGCGCTACGGTCCCAAGCCGTAGCTTGCCTAGGCCCAACGACGACGACGACGAAAACCAACACGTGTGTGCAAATCCTTTCCCGTCTGACCTATGTAAAAGGAATCACATTGTTTACACCCAATTTTGTAGATAATGCCTGAATTATTGGTAGGGCTATTTTTTACTATGATATTTTTCACAATATTGTTATATGAAAATACTACATTAATATCCAAAAGTTTAAGTACATTAGCAATGCCTAAAAAGCCCGGGAAAAATGGAAGTACTAAAATATTTTTTGACAAAGTACGAGTGTTATTATTGACACGATAGAAAGTTCGTTTTGCCTTGTTGAGGCACCCCCACTAAGAAGGCCATTTTTTCATCAATGTTTCTCCGCGCCCTTAGGATCGCCAGTCCGGAATACATTGATGCCGAATTGGAAAAAATCAACGGTATTGGAAGTGATCTGTGTTACCCATCTGCGTTTATGGAATCTTGTCTCAACAAGGCAAAACGAACTTTCTATCGTGTCAATAATAACACTCGTACTTTGTCAAAAAATATTTTAGTACTTCCATTTTTCCCGGGCTTTTTAGGCATTGCTAATGTACTTAAACTTTTGGATATTAATGTAGTATTTTCATATAACAATATTGTGAAAAATATCATAGTAAAAAATAGCCCTACCAATAATTCAGGCATTATCTATAAAATTGGGTGTAAACAATGTGATTCCTTTTACATAGGTCAGACGGGAAAGGATTTGCACACACGTATAAAACAGCATCAATATTCCGTCAGAACAGGACAGTTGTCCAGTGCTCTTTTTGTCCATTTGTCAGAGTTATCCCACTGTATTGATTGGAATAATGCTTCAGTTTTATTTCATTCGAGCAACATTGTCAATAGAAATATTCTTGAGTCTGCCATTATTCAACTTTCAAATAACTTCAACATAAGCAAAGGTCTTTTTCAACTCGATCCTGTTGTTTTGAATTCCTTCAAAACAAACCTAGATAAAAAGGGTAGGACACTTAATCTTTGGTAAACTTGTAAGCTACTTTATTAACTTTTAATCTTCAATTTATTTTTATAGAATCCAAATTAATCCTTAATTTTTAAGTTTTATTTTTACTTCTCCGTTTATTGTTAATATGAATCTTTGTTATATATAATCCTTAATTTTTAGTTTATTTTTACCTCTCCGTTTATTGCATATATATATATATGTGTATGTGTGTATAGTATGTATGTATATATGTATATATGTTTGTGTGTGTATGTATGTTATTTATTTATTTTTTTTCTCTTTCTGTAACCTATATATAGGCCGTAACCTTTTATGTATTTCAGTGTTCCTGAGGATGTCATTAGACGAAAGCGCTTGAGCACCGTTTTGTGTTTCCTTTCCTTCGTGGTTTTATTCATCATAAATATTTTTCACGTGTTACTTTCGTGAAATAATTTTCATATATATATATATATATACATACAGGATGTCCCAAAAAAAACTATATACTCTTAATAGCATCATATATTTTATAATTAAAAAAAAAACAAACAATATATTGTTATAGCAATTGCCAATGAAAGGTAAATTAGTAATCTAAGTGATCAAAATGTTATAGCATAGCAAGTTGTTTGCATATAAAATTTAATTAACTACGCCAAGTGCTCAAAATGTTCTCCGGCGGCATGAATGCACTTTTGAATGCGACGACTAACTGATTCGCAGACATGGACTAATGTGGATGCTGTGATGGTCCCGCACTTTTCCCTAATTGCATCCTTAAGGTGTTCGAGTGTTGCGGGTCTTGTACCATAAAATCCTTCAGGTAGCCCCACAAGTAAAAATCAAGTGGAGTCAAGTCCGGTGAACGTGGAGGATACTCAACGCTTCCTCTTCGTCCTATCCAACGGTTAGGCAACGTTTCATCGAGGTACCTTCTGACATCACAATGATAATGAGGGGGGGGCTCCATCTTGTTGAAAGTAAAAGTCGTCGTTTCCAAACAACTTCCGAACTGCAGGTATAATTTCTGTCCGCAGCATGTCGAGATATGCGGCACCGGTAACTGTCCCATTAAAGAAAATGGTCCAACCAAACCCCTGGATGATAAACCACACATGCTGTTAATCCTGGTAAATTAACATGTTTATCCACATAAACGTGTGGATTATCAAGTGACCAGTACCTGCAGTTGTGTCGATTTACTGTGCCATTCAGCTTGAAGGTAGCTTCATCAGACCACACGATTTTGTTGTATTGAAAGTGCATTCATGCCGCCGGAGAACATTTTGAGCACTTGCCGTAGTTAATTAAATTTTATATGCAAACAACTCGCTATAACATTTTGATCACTTAGGTTACTAATTTATCTTTCATTGGCAATTACTATAACAATATATTGTTTTTTTTTTTTAAATTATAAAATATATGATGCTATAAAAAGTATATAGTTTTTTTTGGGACACCCTATATATATATTATATATATATTATATATATATATATATATATATATATATATATATATATATATATACAGTATGTCCCACAAAAAAGTACACCCAACTTTAGATTGTACTAACTCCTCCAAAAATTGAGATATTTTGGATTTGTTTGTTTGATTTAATATAGCAAATTATTCTTTGTTAACGTTCAAATTTATTCATGTTTAAACGAATTAGTGTTTAAGCATCTGCATTTAACTGAAGGGTACAAAAAAATGGATTGCGCAAAATTGGTAAATGAAAAAATAATGTGTGTGCTATCGATGTAATGAAAAGACAAATACATAATAATAGATACTTTAACATAATTTTAATAAGATACAAAGCAGATTTTTCTTTATTCCTTATTACAAAAGTTATGCTTAGTTTCGTTTTCTTT
The DNA here is from genome assembly GCA_023014485.1 of Bathynomus jamesi. Lineage (NCBI taxonomy): Eukaryota > Metazoa > Arthropoda > Malacostraca > Isopoda > Cirolanidae > Bathynomus > Bathynomus jamesi. The sequence goes on along the minus strand of JAJOZX010007325.1, from coordinate 224,030 downwards.
CAACATGCCTGCCATTCCTATCGATATAAATCTGGAGTCGAGCTCTCATCTTCCCCATCACTCTTTTGATAAGATCTGGATTGTCTTTTAACAAGTTGATTTCAGCTGTGATGCGAGTCCTCAAATCATCTAAATTGATAGGTTGTGATGCAAATACTCTATTTTTCAAATGACCCCATAAAAAGTAATCATACGGGATCAAGTCAGGGCTTCTGGGAGGCCATTCAATGTCATGGCCTGTAGCAATTACTCTTTGGTGGAAGACTTCCTGCAAGCGTTCCTTCACAAATAAAATGTTAGATATTTTAAATGATGCAACTAGATTTACTAAAGTAACTGGTGACATTTTTGCTTTAATTTTAAAACAAGAAGATAAAATTAATAGGTATCTTAGAAAACTTAAATCTAATAATATAATCTCAGACACGGTTTTTTCTAAATTATTTGTTTCTGGATCCAGCCCAGGCATTATGTATGGACTCCCTAAAATACACAAACCTAATTGTCCACTTAGGCCAATTTTATCGGCTCTAGGAACTTTTAGTTATAACCTTTCAAAATTCTTGGTTCCCATACTATCACCTATAACTTATAATTTGTATACAGCACGGGATTCTTTTTCTTTCGTTAGAGAAATTACCTCATTAAATAATAATTCTTACACAATGGCTAGCTTCGATGTAAAATCTTTATTTACCAATGTGCCTGTTGCAGAAACTATTGATATACAGGGGTTGGACAAAATAATATGAACACCTTGATAAATGGCGGTTTTTATTCTTAATATGGAGTTGGTCCTCCTTTAGCGGCAATAACAGCTGCAATGCGTCGGGGAATTGATTCATACAGCTTTTGGACAGTGGCTAGAGGAATCCTGAGCCATTCTTCGAGCAAACCCTGTTCCAGTTCCTCCAAAGACGCCGGCGGTGGGAATCGGCTTCTGACCTGCTGCTCCAACTGACACCACAGATGCTCGATAATGTTAAGATCCGGGGATTGTGGAGGCCAATCCAAGCGTTCTACTTCACTAACATGCTCTTCAAACCAGTTTTAACGACCCCAGCGGTGTGGATTGGTGCATTATCATCCTGGAAGACGGCGCCGCCATTGGGAAACAGCGTTTGGACCATGGGATGGACCTGGTCAGCAAATATTGACAGATAGACCTGGGCGTTAACCCTACCATGCAGTACTACAGCTGGGCCAAGAGTATTCCACGATATTGCTGCCCAAACCATCACAGATCCGCCTCCATGCTTAATGGTTGGGGTCAGGCAGTCGGGGTCATAAGCATCTTTAGGCTGTCTCCAGACGTAAACTCGACTGGAACATGGAAATTAGCGTAAAGGAGGATTCGTCGGAGAGTAGACTACATTCTTCCACCGGTCCATTGACCAATTCTTATGGTCATTACACCATTTTCTGCGCCGCTCAATGTTGATGTGCGAAAGGAAGGGTTTGGCAATTGCAGCCCTCCCATGGTATCCAGCTCCATGGAGCTCGCGACGTACAGTTCTGGTCGATACCGGGCTTGCAAGATGCTGGTTAAGCTCTGCAGTCACTTTTGGAGCTGTGGTCTTATGGTTCTTTGTCACAATGCGCTTTAGCACCCGGCGGTCTCGATCACACAGCTTCTTCTTGCGTCCACTATTGCATTTGTCGGTGCTTGTCTTTCCATGGTTTTGCTATGCAGACATGACCATAGAGACAGTTCCTCTGGATACATTGAACATGTGAGCGGTTTTCGTCACCGATGCACCAGCCATCCGCGCTCCGACAATTTGCCCTCTTTGGAAGTCTGACAGGTCTTTCATAACTGCTAATTCATAATTCACTCAGATCTGTAAAAACAACGTGAGGGTTATAACATGACGTATACACTCTCTGTTACGCATTTAAATAGGTTTGCCAGTCATTTGACCGTTTACTTTGTGTCTGAGCAGTCCGTAAAGATAACCGGTGAAATCGGCGGGTGTTCATATCATATTATTTTGTCTAACCCCTGTATGTATTGACAATCTTTTTAATAATACTGATATGTGCAGGGTTTTAATAGAGGTCAAATGAAAGAACTACTAAAATTTTCCGTGGAAGACCTTATATTTATATTCAACGGTGAATATTTTAAACAGACTGAAGGTGTTCAAATGGGTCTGCCTCTTGGTCCCACCTTAGCTAATGCGTTTCTGTGTCATCATGAAGTCAAATGGTTGAATGAGTGTCCTTCCAACTTTAAACGGGTTTTTTATAGAAGATATATTGATGACACTTTTCTCCTGTTTAAATCACCAGACCATATCCCTTTGTTTCGTAATTACCTTAATTCTAAGCACCCTAATATTCAATTTACTTCAGAAGTTGAATCTAATAGCTCTCTGTCCTTTTTGGACATTAAGATAATAAAAACTAATTCCTCTTTTGAAACTTCCGTTTACCGCAAGCCGACATTCACCAATCTTACTACGAACTTTTCTTCCTTTATCCGAAATTTAATTTCGACTCTGACCAATAGAGCTTTCAATATCTGTTCAGATTACTTTAAACTACACGATGAACTAGATTTCATCCGAAAACTCCTTGCCAAGAATAATTTCCCTTCTAGACTGGTGGAGACTACAATAGGCAGAACCTTAAATAGACTAATAAGCCCTACAACTAGAGACTTAATTACAGTCCCCAAAGATATTCTGTATTTCACTTTGCCCTATATGGGAACCTCAAGTTTTAACATTAGAAACAAACTTTTAAAATTGCTCAAGGAATTCTACCCACAACTATGTATAAAAATTATATTCACCCCGTCTAAATCGATTTACCATTTATTTAAATACAAGGATGTTATTCCTACACTTCTTAAGTCATCCATAGTTTATCAATACACGTGTGACCACTGTATGGGGTCATATATAGGTAAAACTAAAAGACATTTAAAATCCCGTATTTACGAACATCTCGGTAAATCGGTCCGTACAAATTTACCCCTTGGCAAACCACCTAATTCTCTCATACGTAATCACTCTCACAACAATAACCACCCAATTTCACAGTCTAATTTCACCGTTCTTGCTTCCGGAAGCTCTGACCTTAAGCTTAAAATTATGGAGTCTCTGTTTATTTATAAACTAAAACCAGACCTAAATTCTGACGAATCATCGATAGATCTGCTATGTTTTGGTTAAGGTACTAGTTTATTTTATTTACGTTTCAGTTTTAATGCTTTTACTTTTTATAATTTTAACTTTTTAACTTCACATTAATTTACCTTTCAGTTTTTAGTTTTAATGTTTTACATTTAATTAGCTACTTTTTATAATTTTTTAAGTTTATTTTAAATTGTTATTAAGCAAATTGTATTTTGTATGTGATTTGGCGTTTTATTGTTTTAGCCCTGAAGATGGAATTAGTGCATTCCGAAACGTTGGTACTATTAAACCTTGAAGGATGTTTGTATTTTCTCTGGTGTTCCTGTTTATTATTAAACTGCGTTTTCCGCGCCACCAATCAATAGCCGATATATATATATATATATATATATATATATATATATATATATATATATATATATATATCATGCGGGTTGCTTCTACAGAGCTTCAATTTAATATTTAGGAGAAATCCAATGACAAGGAGAAATGTAAATGCCATGAAAAGTCTTCTTTAATGCGCAACGTTTCGAGCAATACGCTCATCTTCAGGCTGTTTAATAACAATGTGAAATTAAAATCAATATTGAATGAAAAACAAAACAGAAAATTTCTATAACCTATTCATAAAGACAAATTTTAAAAGACTGAGAAAAGAGGGTTAAATTCTAAGTTATACAGATTTACATATAAAAATTAAGAAGCTATTTTTAAATACATATAGTAAATGTGAAATTAATACACTGGAAAAATTAACAATAGTACACTGGAATAATGAAACTAACTAACCTTACACTGCAGTTTCCGAGGCTAACTGATTTGAGCAGAGGCAAGACGGGAAAAACAAGAGATGGCGAGGGCGATTGGGGAAGGGGGGATTATAAGGAATTGGGGAAGGAGGAGGGATCATAGCAAATTGAGGGGGACGGCAGATGAGTCAACATTTAGACTAGGGGACAATGTTTTAATGAAAAGCGATTCCAAAATTCTTAGTGAGTTGGGACAAGTATTACAACCAAGAATTTTAAAATTGTCTAAAGTGACATCAGTTTTACATTTTATGCTGTGTTCGCGAATACTCGAAACTTCTTTAGTTTTTAAAATTTTACCTGTTCGGCCACTTATTATATATATATATATATATATATATATATATATATATATATATATATGTGTGTGTGTGTGTGTGTAAAAAAGTGATCCCTTAGAGGCAAACTGTCATATTAAAAAAAGTAAGGGAACTACAGCTTCCAAACTTCATAGATGCTTACCTTAGCATGTTGTTCGTCTTAATTCAGAAGTTGTTCGATGTGTCCCCTTTCCTGCTCAACGCAGGCCTCCAAACGTGGAACCACTGGTCAATACATCTGTTTACATATCGTTGAGGCATCTTCTCCCAGCCGAGCAGAATTTTTTTGCGTTGCTCATCTATGTCTCTTATATTGGTACCAGGGATGTAAACTTTGGACTTCACGGCTTCCCAAACACCATAATCTAGTGGTGAAAGATCGGAGCTACTAGCCCTCCACATATTGGGTTCGATAAAATCCGGTGTTTGGTTCTCAAGGAATGTGACAGTTTTGCGTGTTCTGTGAGCAGGGGTCCATCTTGTTGGAAAGTATATCTTTTACTCTAACTGATATTCGACGAATTAATTGTGAAAGATATACTTTCAAACAAGATGGCGCCCAGCTGTTCATCCTTCCACCCAAAAAAATTGGTTGGTAGATAAATGGGTACCTTGGGTAGCCTAATGGTTAAGACGCTGGGCTGCTGGTGGGGCGTGGTTCGGATTTCACGTTAAACTGTAGGTTCACGGTGGAATTACAAGCTTGACCTTCGTCAGAATGAAGAATCCAAGCGGAAGCAAAGTCAAGATTAACCAAGGTTAATATATACAGGGTGGGTAAAAAAAAGTGACCCCTTAGAGGTAAACTGTCATATTAAAAAAAGTGTCGATGCCGGGGCCGATGGATTCGTAGTCAGCAACGTTAATTACTACACTACCGAGAGGCATTTTATATATATATATATATATATATATATATATGTGTGTGTGTGTGTGCGTGTGTGTGTGTGTGTGTGTGTGCGGGCAAGTAAACAGCACTAACCTTGCTTACAGGGTTTCTAATCTGTCGTCATATCGCCTGACCTGACAACAGAAAACAGTCTTGATGACAAGATGATAATATAATCTGTGACGACAGGATCATAGCCAAAATAATTTTCCCATTTTGTGTCGGACGACAGCCAACTTTGATTTTCAAAATTTTTCCGAAATCCTGACTACAGCTAATATTTTTTCAGAAGCCCTGGCTTACTGATAAAAAAAAATCTCAACCATAAATTAAAAACTAAAATTAAAACATTAAAACTTAAATAAAAACTAAAACCAAAGTTAAAAACTAAAACAAAGACGAAGGTACTCGAGGGATAACCAGGTCTGTTGTAGGCGTGGGTCATTGTGTAAATGGTTGTGTCAGAGTTCTGTTGTTGTTGTAATCAACTAGAATTATGAACCCATAAAGCTGATGTGACTCCCCAGTGCTGCCCCAGGCTAATTAAATATCCAAATTAATAAATTTAACTTTATATGACAAAATAGCCTTAATACGAACAAGATTCAACTATTATACAAGCTTGCCAAGTTTTAACTTTACTTTAGGAATGATTCCTTATGATTTGATTATATACCCACATTCAAATTGAATTCTCAATTAGTTGGCCCAAAATGAGCCAACTTGTTGCAATGGAAGATCTTATCCCAGTACCTAACTTAACTTCCTTAACAATAGTATTTCCTGTAATTACACCCACTTTAGATGTGTACACAATTTCTTAATAAATTTACACAGACCAGTGAAATAAATTTTCAGGACTGAAATTGATTAACCTTCTGCATTAGATTGCAATACTCCATATGATTTGAACTCATTACCATAATCTAGGAACACTCTACTGGGCTATCATCATGCAGGCCATACCAATGTTAGCACCAGTTGGGAGTACTGTCCATTCTCACTTTGTTTAACACTTTATGCACCAGATATTTATTTCTTTTAAAATACCACATTATATGGATGAACCTTAGTTCTGCACATCAAATCCCTTCGGCTTAATTTCCAAATAAATCAGTTTTTTTCTTTTAGGGCAACCAAAAATTTAAATGGATTTACTTGTGAATACACTAGAGAAGCCTCCAATGCTCTTCCCTCTGGAACTTTATATTTCACTATGTACTTATTACTTCGCTGCCCCGTTAGTCGTTCACTATGGAAGAACGTGAATACATTGATTTGCTGTACAAAATTAAGTCATTATCAGAGATAACCCCAAATATTCTCACTCTATAATAATGGGGGACTTTAACGCGCATGTGAACTTTAAATTCTTTGTAGAATTAGGCAACATGTGCGAGCCGGCAAAATTAAGTATAAGTGATGTAGATGTATTAGGGGTAACCAGTGGTAATTTTACATACGTTAGTGATATGAGTGGTACCACCAGGTGGATTGATCATTGTCTCACTAGTAATAATCTAAAGAATCGAATTGTTCGAGTTCATATTCTGCATGATTTCCTTCTTTCTGCTCATAGACCATTAGAACTATTAATTAATTTTACCAATTTATGCGCAACACGACATAACAAGAACTCAATAGGTAAGAATAATCGTGTCGATTGGTCTAATGTTAATATACAACAGAGAATAGAATACAAAGACAGAACAGGTCACCTCTTTAATAATTTAGAAATTTTGCATCTTGCCTGTAGTAATCCTTGCTCAAATGATTCTTACTGTAAACTCATAGATAGGTATTATAGTAAGACAGTATCCCTATTAAGAGAAGCAGTAAGTCCCCTGATTAAATCTTACAACTATCATACTAAAATTATTCCTGGATGGAATGATTTTGTTGCCCCCCTGAAGAGGGAATCGAAAGGCGCCTACGATTTGTGGTGCTTTTGTGGTAGACCCAGATTAGGACCAGTATACAAGAATATGTGTAGAAATAGGGGTCAGTATAAGGCGGCCATAAGGCGATGTAAAGAGGAAGAAGAGTCTATTCGAGCATGAAAAGCCTGTGAAGCTCGCATAAATAACGATAATAACAAATTTTGTAAATTTGTTAAGAATCAAACAGGTGTCAAAAGTGTTTTCCCTCCGACAATCGATGGGGTGTCGGGGGAGGATGAAATTGCAAAGCTGTGGAAAAACCACTACTCAACATTCTTAACAGTGTGAGTAGGAATAATCTTAAGATAGATTGCAGCGAAACGCCCGTGGGAGGGGCAAAGGAAAATACTTTGATATCAGTTCCTGAAGTAAAGAGGTTAATTAAAGAGTAAAGACTGGTTCTGCGTCAGGGGTAGATGACCTATCGAATGAGCACTTAAAATATGCAAATGACTTAGTATGTCTGCATATATCACTGCTCTTATCAGCCATGCTTGCTCATAGCTATATCCCTGCAGAGTTTATGAGGGTATATATCTTGCCCCTGGTCAAAAATAAGTATGGAGACATTCTGTCCAGCAATAATTACAGGCTTATTGCTGTCACTTCCCGTTTCTCGAAACTACTAGAAAAACTCTTGTTACTCCGATTAAATGATTACCTATGGATATCTCCTAATCAGTTTGGTTTTAAAAGGTCCCACTCAACTGACCTGTGGATCTATGTACTTAAAGAAACAATATCTAAATACATTGAAGTAATTCAACTATTTATAGCTGTTTCCTAGATATAAGTAAGGCATATGATAAAGTGAACCACAATATTTTATTTAAAAAACTAGAAGACAGGAAGGTTCCCATGTACATATTAAATTATTAATTATTAATAATTAATTATTAATTAATTAGTTATTAATTATTAATTAATTATTAAACATAATTAAATTGACAGTAATTCAACTATTTATAACTGTTTCCTAGATATAATTAATGCATATGATAGAGTGAACCATAATATTTTATTTAAAAAACGAGAAGACAGGAAGGTTCCCATGTACATATTAAATTTATTAAAATTTTGGTATTCCCACCAATCTTTTACCGTTAGGTGGGACAATGTACTATCCGAATGTTTTGGTTCCTCTTGCCGGGTGAGACAAGGCTCCTTGCTCTCCCCTATGTTGTTTAATGTGCATATTGACGGATTAATTGCTTCAATTAATGAGGCAACAGTGGGATGTTGTATAGATAACACAAGGATAAATAACTTCGTTTATGCCGTGATATGATCTTAATAAGTCCCTCTGTTAAAGGTCTGGATCGGCTACTAAAAGTCTGCGAAGTGTATTCGCAGAAACATGATATTCTTTTTAATGTTACAAAAACTAAGGTTATGCAATTTCATCCTAAATGCTGTAATCAGCCAACTGATATTAGGTTTAAAATGAAAGGTGAAGTAATTGAGGAAGTACAAGATATAAGAAAACAACCTCGAAGCCTTTGTGCTAAAGCAAATATGACTATGAGGAACTTTCCGTTCTGTACAAGTGAAGCTAAAGACACTCTCTTTCGTACTTTCTGCAGTAATATATACAGACAGCGACTCTGGGTGAATTATAAAAAAGGTTCTGGCAGAACCTTAAATTTGCTGTACAACAGATCTTTTAGACTCTTACATAAATTAACCCCCGAGATGCTCAGCTTCGCAAATGTTTGCTACCCGCAATATCCCAAGCTTCCCGGAGGTAATAAGACGTGCTCAATACAGTCTAATGCAAAGAATTAAAAAATGAACCAACCCGATTATCCAAACTATCCATGAGTCCTGTCGTTTATCCTCTAAGGCCAAAGCTATGGAATTCTTGGTACAAAAACGTCTGTCTGGGGCTCCACTTAATTACGACATTACTGTATTATTTCTAACTAACTGTATATACTTCTATCCTTAGTATGTGAACTGTCATTGTATTAGTAATATTTGTCATATGGACTATAGTCTGCCAATAAACCATTTCATTTTCATTACTAAAAGGTCATTAAAATACCATTCAGGACTATCAGTTTTATAATAAATACAATACATATGCTTAATGTGGTAGCTAGCTAGAAAGTAACTAATTTTTTTCTGCTTGACTAAATTATGCAGAGACTTGGGAACATAATAAGAAAATTAGAAAACAACCTTGTGGACTTCATCTAAGTAAATACTTTTTCAGTCATAGAGTAGTAGATTTTTGGAATGACCTGCCATATCATATGGCAAACAGTAGCTCATAAATTAATTTTAAGAAAAATTTAGACCCTTATGAATGAGATAGTTTGTAGATTGTAAATACTGTATATTTTTAGGTTAAGTTTGTAGGCTACTTTGACAGTAGTAAATAGTTGTACATTATTTAGCTGACTTGAGATTGATGTTTTGCAGGATTCTATTATTATTAGCTCATGACTTGAATAACCTCAATAGGCCCCAGTAGCTTCATGTTTTCCAAATGAAATGTAATGTAATGTAATGTAATGCCATTAGGCATCAGTGAAAAAAATGTGTTGGCTTATATACTTATAGTAAATATTTTAATGTACCTGTATTTCAGATACAGTAAAAGATCCATTATACTCAGGTAAGGGAAAACTCTGTTTACAAAGTGTCCTACCCTCCTTATAAAAATCCTTATTCAAGCGATATGAAAAATGTACTCAAAACGTTTTCAATTTAGCTAATTTTGATGCTGTCATTCTTATTAGGGGGCGGTGGAAAAACAGATCTATCTTATGGTGAATTGTAGGCCAGTGTTGCAGAAATAGGTGAATACAATTGGCAATTCATTACATTATACGTATATCTCCACTTATAAAGCTGGCTAGGCCTACCCCATAATGACTATAGCAAAGAGATAACTCAGATAAAGTTAGTTTACACCTCCCCTTTAAAGTATTAAGCCTACCTGAGTACTTTCTAATTGAAATAAGCCAGTTCAACGCTTAGACACTACCCTAACTAATAGCATATATATATATATATATATATATATATATATATATATATATATATATATATATATATATGGCGCGTGCGGTGAAGCTAGCGATCGGGTACGCTGCTGGCTGTTAATATATATATATATATATATATATATATATATATAATTTTATTATGCAAGAATTTTCAAGAAATAACGATGATATAAACTATAATAAATTATGACCTTGGTACAGTAGTAACTGTACTTACCAAATCTGGATGATGGGGTGGACACTGGATACGGTATACAGAATACAGGTTGTCCCATAAGTCCAGCACCATAGGAGAAATTCATATTTTTCTATTTCTATAAACCATAATTCATATTTTTCTCTTTCTACAGGCCATAATGTCTGTGAGCAAGGAAGAACGAATCCAGATAATTCTACTCATAGGAAATCGGAGTCAAAGAGAAGCCGCTACTGAATTTAACAGACTGCATCCAGACTGCGAGCCAATAACACAGAGTTGTGTTACCAATAAGTCTCTTCGGCGATTGTCCGCCGAGACAGGAGTGTCGAAAAGTATCATCCATCGCATTCTTCAGGCTCACAAATGGCATCCATATAAACTTCAGATCCTACAAAAATTAAGCGAAGATGATCCCGACCGGCGGATGGAATTTTGTGAATGGGCTACGGAACAATAGCACGTTCTGTAAATAAAAGCTTTTGTTTTGCCTTTTTTTATTATTTTTCCTATGATGCCGGACTTATGGGACACCCTGTATATTTAACTATTTATATGCGACAGCGCGATTTTTATCGATATTTCAGATCGACCCTACGATTCTTAGTGGAATATTCATCTATTACGGAATCGTAGAATGATAGGACAGATTTCATTTGGACTAATAACTCATTTTCGATACTCATAAGGGCTAAGTATGACAGCCTTTCTTCGCCCATTGTACTTCTTAGATACGTTTTAATTCTCCTCAAAGTCGAAAATGATCTTTCTGCTGGTGAAGTTGTAGAGGGAATGGTTAGTACTAGCTCTAGAGTTTTTTAAGTTCAGGCATGCTTTCACTCAAGTTGTTCAGGCTCAAGAATTTTGCAATTGGCAGGGATATTTTCCTTGAAATTCTTCAGATGAGTATAGGACACTTAGTTCATTTTTCAGTCTTATAAAATCAAAAAGAGCCATGTGTAACTCCGCAAAGGTTTTAAGAATTTCATCAGGGAATGCTTAGCTAAATTTTAGAAAATTTTCGGGATTCAGAAGTTCCAAAAATTTCAAATGTGACAGATTTCAAAACCGAGCAGTAAGTTGCATGCAAACCGTATCTATGATTTCTAAATAAAGTCTCTTCATTTCCAAATCTGGCTGATCAGTCTGTGCTATCCTTATTCGTTTTAGTTCTGCATCAACAGTTAATGGCATGCGATATTTCGCCTTTGCCACACAATCATCACAGCCACTCCGCATTTTCTGAATTACATCTAAAGTTTCATTCACTCTTCCAGTGCAGTAAGCAATGTCATAGTATTTATTTTGCAGAATACTGTACAGTACGTCTGTTTGTGAAAATATGCTTCCAAAGATTTCCAACATGAATGAAAACTCAAATGCACAGAGATGCTGTTTGATTGTTTCAGCCATAAAAATTGAACGCTTATCCCACTTTTCAGTGTCATTCGTAATTTGCTCAAGTAGTTCAAGAAGATTAGCTTTATGTTCTTTAACTACATTCACTAAACGAGAATGATATGTCCACCTAGTTGGTGCCATCTTTGGCATGCGGCGATGCACAATTTCATTCAAAGCATCCGTTCTTTTAGTTGATTTGTGAAAAAACGAAATTATTTCATCAAGTGTTCCGAAAAACTTTTTGCACTTACTTAGTTTTGAGAAACTGTGAAACAAAACTAAATTTAAATTATGAGCGTAGCAGTGAACAAATAACGCCCGTGGGACATGTTCTCTTATTTTAGCCTGGAGACCATTTAGATCAGATGCAACAACTGCTGCCCCATCATATGTCTGGGCAACTAACCTCGCCTTGCAATTAAAATTATTCAAAAACTCAAGAACCATTGTCTCCAAAGCTGCCGCTGTTCTGTCATTACTGACGTCCTTGAAAGTAATGAAACGTTCATACACATTTCTTTTGAAAACGTATCTCAGTACAAATGATAATTGTTCTCTCATTGCAGTATCTGATGTTTCGTCGACCATTATTTCTACAAATTTAGTAGAGGTTAATTCTCTCTTAATTTCCTTCAGCATAGTTATCCCTACAGCATCAATTAAATCGTTTAGAGTGCGGTTAGACAAACCACTAAACACAGTACAGGTTTTTAAATGAAAGGAAAGTGTACGGGGTTAAAAGAGGAGAATAAGGGGTTAAGTAAGTAGCAAAACCTATCATTCGTGGGTTAACATTCATTCAGAAAAAGAGAAAGAAAGACTCGTCATCATCATCCGCCGGCCACTGCCGACAAGTCGGAAAAATAGTCGAAAAGGATAGGTGTAATAACTTGGGGTTAGTGACCCCGCTAAGTTACTAGGTTTCTAAACAACAACAAAGGCACTTACCAGTGCGTTGAATTAGATATTCTTTAGGGCCTACCATAGATTTCCTGCGTCCCACAAAGCAGTCAACCTAAACTCCCTAACTTTACTAATTTAGAGGCTATAGACATCACCCCTAACTATTATTATTTATTAACTTCCTACCCCATTTGTCACCTTAGAAACATCACCAAATTAAACTTAGCACCAACGATTTAGTCAGATATGAATAACCATGCTCTAGTCCAGCCAAAACCAAACGAACAGGCCGGGTTGCTCTGTTTATCCCTTCGTGTTGCCATTCAGCTTTCTTTTAGTGATTTTTCCCTTTAGTGACTTTAGACTATATATATATATATATATATATATATATATATATATATACACACACACACCACACACGTCACCTCAATAGGAAAGGGGTGAAAGATGAAAAGAAGTAAAATAAGAACACTTACAAACCATGCAAAAACAGTCTTAACTCAAACACTGTCATACCATGCAAACTACAGACATGCAAGAGAGAGAGAGAAGAAAAAGGAAAAAAAGGAGGAAGAGTATAACAAAAAGTGGGTTAGTTTACGCTACGAGCTACATCTACGTTCGTGTTAGTCTAATTTTTTTTTTAATAATTTTATTGCTGGCATCACACGCTGGCATGTCACAAGCTGGCATTAATCGTCAACAGACTCATTCTCGACCACCACCCCCCCAGAGCTCCTGTTGCTAATTGTTTTATTATTTTAAACAACGTTAATATTTTTAAAATGCCTATCTAAACGGTTTTTAAACGTATTAACGCTGGTAGAGTTCACGACGGAAGCGGGAAGATTATTCCATTTATCAATTATTTTAAGCGTAAAAATGTTTTAGCGATGTTAGTAATGAAACGTCTACCACGCAACTTAAATCCGTTATTAAAAGTATTGCTATTATCGAAAGTGAACAATTTGTCAAAATGTACGTTATCGATTTTATTAACGATTTTGAAAACTTCAATAAGCTACCCCGTTAATCTCCTAGTTTCGAGTGAATGCAAGTCTAACTCTTTAATCCTATCTTCGTAAGACTTGTTGCGCAATGACGGAATTAGTTTCGTGGCACGCCGCTGAACCCTTTTCAACCTATCAATATCCTCACGTAAATACGGGCACCAAAACTGAACGGCATATTCTAAATGAGGCCTGACTAGGGACTTGTAAAGGGCAATATAATATTCTTCGATTTAAATTCGAAATTACGTGCTATGAAGCCTAACATCCTATTAGCTTTTGTGCAAGACTCCAGGCACTGGTTCCTAACTTTTAAATTCTTACATACGCGTACGCCTAAATCTACTTCCTCAACGCTCGCTAACTGTCTATTATCCATCGTGTACATGTAATTATTGTTACGAGAACCTATATGCAAAACTTTACATTTGTCTACGTTAAACTGCATCTGCCACTTATCCTTCCACTCCATAATTCTATTTGCATCGTCTTGGAGCCTATTTCTATCGTCCACGTTAACAACTTTACCGCCTATTTTAGTATCGTCCGCGAATTTTGACACGTTACTGCTCAAGCCTACATCTATATCGTTAATGTAGATTACGAATGAACTGTATCGAACGCTTTTTTAAAGTCTAAATAAATAACGTCAGCCGCTCTATGCCTATCGTATTCGCGCAATATTTCGTTATAAAATTCTAACAAATTAGTTAAACAAGATCTATGGCGTCGAAACCCATGCTGACTACTATTAATCAAATCGCGACATTCTAACTGATCGATGATACGATCGCCACCTCCAAATTCCAAAAGTTTACCGAATTGACGTTAAGCTAATTGGCCTATAATTGCTAGCTACTGTGCGGTCGCCTTTTTTAAAAATGGGCGTAACGTTAGCTAATTTAAAGTCTTCAGGAATAATCCCCGCTTCCAGTGACTTATTAAAAATTTTTGTTAAGGGGCCTACTATAACGTCTTTCAAATCTTTCAAATGTCTAGGATAAAGCGCGTCAGGGCCTGGAGCCTTGCTAACTTTTAGCTTATCGATATAATGCGCAATCTCACCCTCGTAAACAGTTATATCATTCAAAATAGTCTCGCTACTAAATGGAACGATGTCGTCCACGTCGGGGACATTATTTACATCTTCTACGATAAAACAGTCGCAAAAAAGTCGTTTCATTACTTCTCGGTTATGCTTGACGGTTTCATTATGTTGAGAAATTGCTTGTGCTTTTTGCTCATCTAGCATTGTATCAATACGACGGTGGCCAAAACTAGCGAAAGACAAAGTTGCTTTTATATGTCCTCGCTAGCTTTCATGCTTTTTCATTGCGTGAGATAGATTTTCCATATCTTTATATCCAGTTTTACTCCGTACACTTTTATCAATAGCAAAAAGCAGACAAGGCCAGCAAAATAAAACTATTTTTTTCCTTGCAACCTGCCAACCAGCTCACTTTACTGTAAGATGAAGAGTGAAATCTTCTGGTGAATTTGGCTTTGATTTGCATTAAATTTGGTAAATCAGGAGTAGGCCTATTTGCATTCTTGAATGTAAGTTTCTCTTCATACGATTTGGATGAAAATGTAGTTTGGTTAATTTTACAAATTAAACGTTCACTTTCTTGTTCATTCATGACTTCACCTAAAATGGTACTAATTTAACGTAAACTAAATGCAAAATTTAAAATGATTTGAATGACACACAACCACTTCCCATCACCTACTATATAAAACTACGCTGAAACACTCCAGCGTATCCCAGGGGCCAGGACATTTTTCGGGCAATAGTAAGGCAGTATTTGTTAAGCCCCGCTGAATAAATTATAAAATTTATTGGTATTTATAATAGTATTTTATCAATATTTAAAAAAAATTAAATTTTTAAATTTAATAAAAAAAATTGGCTACGCACTGCGTACCTTGCGTACCTCGTGTGCAGTGTGCACGCCTATGATATATATATATATATATATATATATATATAATAGCTAGCGATAAAATTTTGTAATTTATGTTACCCAAGAAACCAACTGCCGATGGTTGGGGGGCTATGCATAAGCGGCTATGTATGAAAGGGGATTGTGAGATAGTCTGAAGAAGGCATATTCGCAATATATATATATATATATATATATATATATATATATATATATATATGTTAACCCCTCCGTCTATGGCCTGGGTTGGTTCGGAGTCGACGGGGGTTCTGGTTAGGAGGCAGCAACGGATATTTCTCGCGAAAGTTTTCTTCTATAACATTCTAATTTTTCTCTTGCTATAGGGTCGACAGACTGTTAACCCCGTTTCTATAATACTCTGATACTTTCTCTGAAGGTTCGCCGATTTTCTTTTTATAAATTATCGGGAACTATTTTCCCTACTTTATTTACTGAGTTCTCGGACGAGAGCACGGCTCGAAGAAAAAGATAAAAAAACTTTCTTTTACTGTAATTTACTTCTAAAAATGTACAGGTAGTGCTCTGAATTTACAGGGGTAGAGATTCGACCTCTTTCGACCATGGCTCAGGCCGGAATCTAAAAAAATTAAGGAGGCAAGGGGCCTCTGCCCCCTCCTCTGGGAGTGAAGTCTAAGAAGAAGAAGTCGTAATCGAAGTAATGTTATTTTATAATTACATGCTTTATATACTGTAAGCTAAATTTTGGGGGAGTACAGTTTGAAGGTTAAGTTTCCCCCTTTAAACACGTGATCAGAATTTTGAAAGATTCCAAATAAAAATTTTAAAAAATAATAATAAAAAATAATCGTATCTTCGCCGAGTATATATTTCTAAAGGGCGACATAATTTCGGACTAGTACATTGAGTACAATCTAAGTACATCACTGAGTACACTGTAATTTTGTTCTACAACAACTATGATTACAATTGCGGATTAATTCACATTCACTTATTATCGTCAATTACAGTTTCATTAAAGTACATTAATTACATTATATTAAATTATTACAGTTACTTACAATTTTAGCAAATTGTTAAGTGACATATCTGATACTGAAATAAGATACGGAAGTACACGGACATTGATGATATAACATAACATAATATAACATAACATCTTAACGTTATAAATTGGTAGCAGAAGCAAGAGAGAAGATTTCGAATTCAGATGCTTGCTTTTGGCGACGTCATCGGAATTCGAACACCTTGAATCAGCATGAATGAGCAGCTTGCGAGAGGTGAACGCACTTAAAAGAAAAAGTAAAAAGAATACATGTGGACGTATTTACATGTACGTAACTATGTACGTAATCATGATCATCAGGGGACATGTACAAATGCACAAAGTATTGTACACATATCAGTACGTAACAACAGGTTGTGTGCGTAATATAGACACGATTAAACATGGACTGATAGATTGATAGGGCATCAGTAGAAAATAGGTAGGAGAATGAATAAGTAATTAAATTAATAAAGGATAACGGTCAAGATAAGATATGGACGTATGGATGAATATGGTCGAATAATAATATTTATACTACATAACACCAGACAGGACACAACATATAAATAATGACTTATAGAGAATGAAGTTTTTATTATTATTAAGATTTACCCTACAGTGAATATGAAAGATATCCACATACTAAATGTGATTCAGTATTCAGGTATGGAAACGTGAAGGGAATTAAGTTCTTTATGACGTCATAGTTATTCAAATTATGTCATACGTACAGTGTAAGTCATTATTGGGAGAATTTAGAAGAGATGAATTAGAGAAATACAGTTATGAATAAAGAAGTACAAACAAGGGTTCAAATCATGCCACATGCAATATGTATCATAATCTAATAAAATTTAGGGACGAGGGTTAGATGCAAGACAACCATAATAGAATAGCACAATAGAAAGCACAAATCGAAATTCTATCCAAACTCGCTCAGGCGATTTTGGTTTCTCATGTAAAAATGGACATTCAAACATAAAAACCATACAAACATAAGTACTGTATGAATACAATGAATATAAGGATCCATATAAGGATTATATAGGAATTATTCATTGTTCATTTTACACACACACACACACACACACACACACACACACACATATATATACATATATATATATATGATGAATAAAACCACGAAGGAAAGGAAACACAAAATGGTGCTCAAGCGCTTTCGTCTAATGACATCCTCAGGAACACTGAAGTATATAAAAGGTTAAGCCTATATATAGGTTACAGAAAGAAAAAAGAAAATAAAATAACATACATACACACAAACACACATACATATATATATATATACATATCTATATATACAAATACATACATACATACATACATACATATATATACAATAAACAGAGAAGTAAAAATAAAAAATTATTAAAAATTAAAACCTTAAAGGATTACCAATGAGCGTACAGATTGTAAGGAAAAATATCGATTTTTAGCACAAGATCAAATGGATTATAAAAATACAAATTTATACTGGAACTCTGCCGGGTTTTAGCACAATGCTGCCTATGGTCAGGTTTCGATATATATAAAAAAATAAATAAATAAATAAAAATAAAAAAATAAAATGCAATTAAAAGTTAATCGATTTTTAGCACAAGATCAAATGGATTATAAAAATACAAATTTATACTAGAACTCTGTCCGGGTTTTAACATATTGCTGCCTATGGTCAGGTTTCGATATATATAAAAAATAAAATGCAATTAAAAGTTAATAAGTAGAAGACATTTACCAAAGATTAATGTTTTACACTTCTTATCTAAGTCTGCTTTAAAGGAATTCAACATAACAGGATCGAGTTGAAAAAGACCTTTGCTTATGTTGAAGTTATTTGAAAGTTGGATAATGGCAGACTCAAGAATATTTCTATTAACAATGTTGCTTGAATGGAATAAAACTGAAGCATTATTCCAATCAATACAGTGGGCTAACTCTGACAAATGGACAAAAAGGGCACTGGACAACTGTCCTGTTCTAACGGAATATTGATGCTGTTTTATACGTGTGTGCAATCCTTTCCCGTCTGACCTATGTAAAAGGAATCACATTGTTTACAACCAATTTTATAGATGCCTGAATTATTGGTAGGGCTATTTTTTACTATGATATTTTTCACAATATTGTTATATGAAAATACTACATTAATATCCAAAAGTTTAAGTACATTAGCAATGCCTAAAAAGCCCGGGAAAAATGGAAGTACTAAAATATTTTTTGACAAAGTACGAGTGTTAATATTGACACGATAGAAAGTTCGTTTTGCCTTGTTGAGACAAGATTCCATAAACACAGATGGATAACACAAATCACTTCCAATACCGTTGA
This sequence comes from Bathynomus jamesi, assembly GCA_023014485.1. Classification (NCBI taxonomy): domain Eukaryota; kingdom Metazoa; phylum Arthropoda; class Malacostraca; order Isopoda; family Cirolanidae; genus Bathynomus; species Bathynomus jamesi. The sequence continues at coordinate 205,083 of JAJOZX010007325.1, read as the reverse complement.
TTTTTTCCAATTCGGCATCGATGTATTCCGGACTGCGCGATCCTAAGGGCGCGGAGAAACATTGATGAAAATATGGCCTTCTTATGGGGGTATCATGTCCCGAGTAAAAGTGTACGTAGGCCATATTTTCATCAATGTTTTCTCCGCGCCCTTAGGATCGCCAGTCCGGAATACATCGATGCCGAATTGGAAAAAATCAACGGTATGGAAGTGATTTGTGTATCCATCTGTGTTTATGGAATCTTGTCTCAACAAGGCAAAACGAACTTTCTATCGTGTCAATATTAACACTCGTACTTTGTCAAAAAATATTTTAGTACTTCCATTTTTCCCGGGCTTTTTAGGCATTGCTAATGTACTTAAACTTTTGGATATTAATGTAGTATTTTTCATATAACAATATTGTGAAAAATATCATAGTAAAAAATAGCCCTACCAATAATTCAGGCATTATCTATAAAATTGGTTGTAAACAATGTGATTCCTTTTACATAGGTCAGACGGGAAAGGATTTGCACACACGTATAAAACAGCATCAATATTCCGTTAGAACAGGACAGTTGTCCAGTGCCCTTTTTGTCCATTTGTCAGAGTTAGCCCACTGTATTGATTGGAATAATGCTTCAGTTTTATTCCATTCAAGCAACATTGTTAATAGAAATATTCTTGAGTCTGCCATTATCCAACTTTCAAATAACTTCAACATAAGCAAAGGTCTTTTTCAACTCGATCCTGTTATGTTGAATTCCTTTAAAGCAGACTTAGATAAGAAGTGTAAAACATTAAATCTTTGGTAAACTTGTCTTCTACTTATTACTTTTAATTTGCATTTTATTTTTTATATATATCGAAACCTGACCATAGGCAGCAATATGTTAAAACCCGGACAGAGTTCTAGTATAAATTTGTATTTTTATAATCCATTTGATCTTGTGCTAAAAATCGATTAACTTTTAATTTGCATTTTATTTTTTTTTTTTATTTATTTATTTTTTTTTTTATATATATATCGAAACCTGACCATAGGCAGCATTGTGCTAAAACCCGGCAGAGTTCCAGTATAAATTTGTATTTTTATAATCCATTTGATCTTGTGCTAAAAATCGATATTTTTCCTTACAATCTGTACGCCTCATTGGTAATCCTTTAAGGTTTTAATTTTTAATAATTTTTATTATTTTTACTTCTCTGTTTATTGTATATATGTATGTATGTATGTATGTATGTATTTGTATATATAGATATGTATATATATATATATATGTATGTGTGTTTGTGTGTATGTATGTTATTTATTTTTTCTTTTTTCTTTCTGTAACCTATATATAGGCTTAACCTTTTTATATACTTCAGTGTTCCTGAGGATGTCATTAGACGAAAGCGCTTGAGCACCATTTTGTGTTTCCTTTCCTTCGTGGTTTTATTCATCATAAATATTTTTCACGTGTTACCTTCGTGAAATAATTTTCATATATATATATATATATATATATATACACAGTGGTGTGTGCTATGGAAACGCGTGGGAACGGCGTTCCCTTACTTTTTTGGTAGACGGAACGGCGTTCCCTCACTATTTCAAATAAATCTGAATTTACAAATCTCTAACGTCAATGAATTTTAATTCCACCCCTAGAAGAAATATGAGAAAGAATCATTAACTGCTTCATTTCTTTTAGCTTCGACTGAGGCAATGCTAGCCTATAAAGATCTGGTGAAACAGTCACCACGGCGTACCAGTTGTTAACTTTTTTTAGTTAATCATTCCAGTTGTTAGCTATTTTTATTGATCGTACTGGATGTCGTATATCTAATGACACTGGAAATACTGCATCTTCAACCTTGGAATATATCCTAATATCCAGTGCATATGACCTCAAAATATCCCTGAAATTGGTCAGATTTCAAAAGATTTCCCGGGGGCTTACAGTGCTCCCGGACCCCCAGCTGTATGGGCTCGCCGCGCTCGCCATTGTCCCCCCCCCCGCATCTGAGTAACACTTTCAAAATGCGTTCCCTCACTTCTTTATTTAGCACTACACCACTGTGTATATATATATATGTATATGTATATATATATATATATATATATATATATATATGCATGTATTTTGCTATTTTTTTAGACAGAGGGGTGTTAATCCTCCTTTACGTGCACACAAGAAAATAACTGTGTACAATTAAGCTATATACGAGGTTGTGTGTGTGTGTGTTTGTGTGTGTGTGTGTTTTTTTTGCTATTTTTTGAGGCAGAGCGATGTAATTGTGCGTTTTAATTCTCCTTTATACGTACGTACAAGGAAATAACTGTGTACGATTAATCCATATACGACTGGCTGTATTCTCTGCCTGTGTCCCTCTAAAGAAAATGGCTGTGAGCCGTTTACGCCTTACGATTGGCTGCCTTCTAAGCCGTACTCCTAAAGAGTGTATATATGTGTAAGATTGTGTATGTGCGTATCCAAACCGTCTGTTTGTATTCTTTGACTGTGTCCCTCTAAAGAAACTGCCTGTGAGCCGTTTACGCCATACGATTGGCTGCCTTCTAAGCCAACTGGCTGTGATGCTAATGCCGCCCACGAAGGCTTGTAAAGACATCATGATGCAATGCGTTTTGCCTGCGAGAACATCTCTCTCTGTCTCCTCCCTTTCCTTCTTGTGTTTTATTACCCTTGTTAGGTTAGGTTACCCACTCCACCTTTGAAGGGTCTAGTCCCGGCCCTCTTCATGCATACACGCCTTAATAAAGAGGTTTTGTTTTACTTTTTTCCTATACAAACCTACATGCAAACATGCATACACCCACATATATACATATACAATTTATATATATATACAGTACTGGCCAAATTATTAGGAATTTTTTTAAAATTTCATTTTTTGGTATAAAATGTTAAATTAAACCAATTTTAAACGTTGAAAAGTTATTTATTTCTACACGAGAATACATGGTCATTATTTAGCAATAGTTTAGTACTTAGTTTGACCCACCTTAGCTGCCATAATGGCTGCGACACGCTTCGGCATGCCATGAATCAATTTTTTGCATAATTCTTTAGTCGAACGAAGCGTGTTTGTTCGTCAGTTTTTTGTTTGGTTGTCGTGCGATGCGGGTGTGTTTCTCTTTCTTTTACGTGTCATTGTAACTACCGTTTAATTTAAATAGTGTATTTACCCAATTTCGGCAATTTTTGTTACAGTTTTTAAGTGAATTTGAAAATGGGGCGAAAGAATGACTTGAGTCCACGGAAAATTGGGCAAATACAGGTTTTATTAACTTCTTCTACATTTAAACAAAAGGAAATCGCTGCCAACTCCATGTTTCACCACAGTCAGTACTTCGTATTAAGAAAAAATGGTATTTGGAGAAAATGTAGGCCCCAAAAGGGTTGGAAGATGCGGCAGAAAAAGGGTAACGACTCCAAGAACTGATAGACAGATTGCAATTTTGTCTCTTAGAAATAGAAGAGCTACTTGCAAAAACATTTCCAGTAGTCTAGCGGCTGATGGCATCAATATTAGTCGTAGAACAGTCAACAGGAGGCTTCTAACTGCTGGCTTCAAAGCCTACCGCCCAAGGAAGAAGCCCAGGCTCACTGAGGCTATGAAGAAGGCACGTTTTGCATGGGCAAAGGAACACATTAACTGGACTAGTGAGGATTGGGAACAGGTAAGAATAATATTTAACTGTTTAGTTGGGTATTTAACATTAAATAGAATGTTAATACAGTAAATACAGTATGCATAGAAGTGTATTTACAGTACGTGATAAAACTGCAGTAAAAATATCTGTAAAGCAGCAAGTCATACTGTACTTCGTTTTAGCTGTACTTCATACGCTATGCACTGACTCTTTCACAGGGCTTTCTTTGATTGCAGGTGGTGTTCTCCGATGAGTCAACGATTGCCGTGCTTGACGATCGTGTTCAAAGTGTAAGAAGGAGGCCTGGAGAAGAATTTTTGCCTGAGTGTCTGATGAAAACGGTGAAATTTCCACAAAAGATCATGGTTTGGGGAGCAATTTCTGTGCATGGAACTAGTCGTTTGAGCATTGTTGAGGGGAATATGAACCAAGTCAGTATATAGAAGTACTAAGAGGACGTCTACTGCCTCAAATAAGGGAATGGTATGGTAATAGACGTTGGATTTTTTCAACAAGACTCAGCCCCATGCCACACGGCAAAGTCGGTTAAAAAATGGTGTCATGAAAATAGTGTTCGGTTGCTCCCATGGCTGGAAATTCTCCAGACATGAACCCAATCGAAAGTTTATGGGGTATTTTAAAGGACGTAATCCATGAAACGCCGATAACAACAAAACACCAACTCATAGAGCGACTTATTCAAGTCTGGTTTCACTCTAAACGTATTAAGGAATTATGCAAAAAATTAATTCATGGCATGCCGAAGCGTGTCGCAGCCCTTAAGGCAGCTAAGGGGGGTCAAACTAAATACTAAACTATTGCTAAATAATGACCATGTATTCTTGTGTAGAAATAAATAACTTTTCAACGTTTAAAATTGGTTTAATTTAACATTTTATACCAAAAAATGAAATTTAAAAAAAATTCCTAATAATTTGGCCAGTACTGTATATCTCGGGTCGGCAAAAAAAAAGGGAGACCGTTTAAATCCTTCATATCTCGGCAAATATGGTACATAGAACCATGAAATTTTAGTATGTTAGTACTAGGTAATCTTATGGTTTGTATGCCATCTTTTAGCATTTTAGCTGAGAAATTGGATTTATGGCGAATATTCCAGAAAAATCTTGCTAATCATAGGTTCAATTTGATAATTAAAGTGATTTTAATTAACGCAAGCCAACTGCAGGAGGTTTGGACAAGCTTCTGAAGAAAATCGATAAAACAGGAGATATCAAAAAAATACCAGGTAGCGGTATTAAATTTGGCCACCAAACAGTCCTGATTTAAATCCTGTCGATTACGGCCTTTGGGAAAATTTGTCACAGAGAATTTATCAGGTCAAAGTAAGAAATGTCGCTCATTTACGACAGCTTCTTCTGGAAAATGGGATGAGCTACCACAAGAACAAATCAATAAAGCCATAGATGAGTTCCGTCCTAGACGGAAAAAGGTTGTAGAAGTTCGTGGGAAACATATCGAGCAGTTTTTTTAACATCAAGGTAGCACCATATGTGAGTACTCTGTAACTTTTTATTTGCACATACAATGCAGTAGTAGTGTAAATGGAGAATTTCCAGTGGCATAAAGAAATGTTCAATAAATCCGTAATTTTCATTAGTTTTCGTTGAAATCCGCTCACAGTATAGGAAATTTACTTAGTTGTGGGATTTGAAAAAAGTATTGAAATCTGACCATAACTTTGGATTTTACAGCCAAATTTCGAGGTCTCCCTTTTTTATTGCAGACCCGATATACTCGTGTGTATATATATATATATATATATATATATATATATATATATATATATATATATATATATATATATACAGGGTGTTTGAAAACTTTCTGTACAAATTGTAATGGGGGATAGGCAACACCAAGACAAACCCTTTTCGTCTATAAGTGTATGTCCGCTGACGTCACCATTCGGCGCGAGAGGGCGCCGCTGCAATTGGCTAAAAGGTGAAATGGGCTAGACTCGCGCTTGCCGCGGGCATTCTTAAATCGGACGTAGTACGCGTAACATGGAGCGCTTCACGACTGCTGAGATGGCTGACATGCATATGGTGTATGGGGCTGCCAATGGAAACGGAAGAGCTGCTGTGAGGTTGTACCGACAGCGCTTTCCAAACAGACGTGTGCCAAACCACCAAACGTTTGCGCATTTGCATCGGTGACTGCGAGAAACTGGAACATTCCATGCAAACATGCATGACACTGGTCGGGAGAGAAACGTGCGCACTCCTGACATGGAAGAAGAAATCCTACGGCGATTTGAGGACAATCCAAGCGCAAGCACGCGAGGTGTTGCACGTATCCTCGGTGTGAACCACGACCTGGTCTGGAGAGTGTTGCACGAGCAGCAGTTACATCCGTTTCATCGTCAGAGAGTCCAGGCATTACAACCTCGGGATTACCCTCTTCGTGTGGAATTCGCACGCTGGTTTCTGCAGCAGACAGCGGTGCAGCCTAATTTTCCGGCTTAGGTGCTGTTCTCAGATGAGGCCTGTTTCACACGTGAGGGTGTGTTTAACATGCACAATTCTCACGTGTGGGCGCACGCAAATCCACATGCTACACGGGTGCATGCTCATCAAGAACGGTTCGCCGTCAATGTTTGGGCGGGTATCGTCCATGGCAAGTTGATTGGGCCGTACCTGCTGCCTGCCCGACTCGACGGGCGGGTTTATCGGATATTTCTTGAAGAAACTTGCCGGAACTGCTGGAAGATGTTCCCGTGGCTATTCGTAGACGAATGTGGTTTCAACACGAAGGGGCCCCAGCACACTCCAGCAACGATGTGCGGGATTATCTGAACGCCACTTTTGGGGACCATGGATAGGCCGGGGTGGGCCCGTATACGTGCAATACCTCGCGTGCTTGCGCTTGGATTGTCCTCAAATCGCCGTAGGATTTCTTCTTCCATGTCAGGAGTGCGCACGTTTCTCTCCCGACCAGTGTCATGCATGTTTGCATGGAATGTTCCAGTTTCTCGCAGTCGCCGATGCAAATGCGCAAACGTTTGGTGGTTTGGCACACGTCTGTTTGGGAAGCGCTGTCGGTACAACCTCACAGCAGCTCTTCCGTTTCCATTGGCAGCCCCATACACCATATGCATGTCAGCCATCTCAGCAGTCGTGAAGCGCTCCATGTTACGCGTACTACGTCCAATTTAAGAATGCCCGCGGCAAGCGCGAGTCTAGCCCACTTCACCTTTTAGCCAATTGCAGCGGCGCCCTCTCGCGCCGAATGGTGACGTCAGCGGACATACACTTATAGACGAAAAGGGTTTGTCTTGGTGTTGCCTATCCCCCATTACAATTTGTACAGAAAGTTTTCAAACACCCTGTATATATATATATATATATATATATATATATATATATATATATATATATATTATATATATATATATATATATATATATATATATATATTACCCAACTTTTGAAAAATATTGTGGCTCACCCTCTATATTGATCTTACTGCTGAGGCCTTATGTTGTACCCATACTTTTACTCTTTCAAACGCTGGCTTTGAATCTAGATTCAACGCCCCAGGAGTAGAAGTACAGGCTCACAACTGGAGGGAAGTATCACAATTGAAAGGTGGTCAAAATCTGCAACTGATACTTTCAGATGACAGTCAGTTTCTCCATAAATAACTAATTTTCCTAATTTTTACACAAAATAATTAATTTATTTCCTTTTTCATTTTAGACCATCATTCTGCTATAGTTGATGAACAAGTTATAACATAATGAAATACTCTTTGGAAGATGAAGCATTGATATTGAGCCCGCGTAAGGAGAAACACTGGGGTGCAAAAAGAATGAAGAAAGAGTTTCCAAATAAACGATGGACGATACCTGGACTTCATTATCTCATAAAGAAAATCGATATCACAGAGTCGACCAAACGAAAAGAAGGCAGTGGAATGCCAAAAACATCACGTACTGAGGAAAATATTGACACGGTTTCATCCATGATATGCAGTCAAGAAGAACGGCCCAACACCCACAAGTCCGTTAGAGAAATTTAAAAAACTACTGGTATTTTTCGCTCTTGTGTTCGTCGTATAGTAAAAGATGATCTGGGTCGTAAATGTTTTAAAAGAGTCGAAGTTCATAAGCTCTCTGCATCAAATAAGCAAGCAAGAGTTGAAAAATGTCGTGCTCTGTTAGATCGATTCCCAGACAGAGAAGTTTCGAAAATATGGTTCAGCGACGAGAAGACCTTTACGGTTGCTTCAACAATAAACACACAAAATGACCGAGTTTATGGAAGACAGGACAAAAAATCTATCAGTCTAGATCGACTTTGAGGGAACGTCCGCATTTTTTTCAAAAAGTCATGGTTTCCATCTTTATTTCAAAGTTAGGGAAGTCAGAGATTGTTTTTGATCAAAATGCCAAAATCACTACTGCTTATTACTAAGAAAAAATCATTGATGCAGTACTGCCGTCGATAAGGGAGAAGTTAAGATTGCAAGCGTGCATTGTTAATGGAGGAGGGTACATTCCGCATAATCTTGGACTCAATTAGGTAACTGTATAGAAACAGAAAGTTTTTCTACCTCTGTCTGTATAACAGCGAATTACAAAATAATGGCTAAAGTTAGCAAAAACCCAACTTCACCACGAGAGAGACCATGAAATTCTATACAGGACACATATTGAGTGTACAAATAACATTTGATAAAGGTAAAATTATATTCTTCAAAATCAGTGTATTAGTTTTTTGGGGGCCACCCTGTATATATATATATATATATATATATATATATATATATATATATATATATATATATACAGGGTGTTTCATAACATGCGGGACGCAATTTCAGGATGGATTGAGGACCTGAAAACAATTTAAAAGTTTACATAAATATATGCCCGGAATTGATTTGTTTCCGAGTTAAGGCCCGTTTTGTGTTCCAGCAATTCTTTCCGCAAACTGTTTACAAACACTGCTTGCCGACAATATTTGTGAGTGTGTACGAGACTTATTTCATATATGGCCTTGCCGATTGTAATGTTTCGTACACTCTATGACATGTTTCAATATCGTTGAGTGTAGAACCATCAGTGAAAAAAAACTTAAAAGTTTTTGTGCTATTCAGTGATAGTGTGCATTTGAAGTGAGAATGGAAGCTTATTCAAACAGAGAAATGGCAGACATGCATCTCATGTATGGACTTGCCGAGTGTAATGCGGCCACATCAAGACGTCTGTATGCGGAGAGGTTTCCGAATCGCCGTCTGCCAGACAGTAACGTAGCCAGGTTCTAACGTCAGAGGGAGCGAGCACATAAAAAAGGCGCCACCCAGTCCGGACTCGGACCTGCGGTCCACCAATTGAGTACCTTTATTCTAGGATATCGTTTTCCATTGTATCACCATTTCATCCCTTAGTAATTATGGACATGAAACTATGCTGTGTATCTGAAAGTATTTTTAGTTTTTCTAGATAATTTGCCATTCTATCTTTGATTATTTTTCCAATAATTTGACCCTTGTGATGCAAGTGAAATTGGTCCATAGTCACATGCAAGCTTTCGTATATAAGCAAGCCTTCGTATAAACCGTATATAATGATATATTATATAATCATAATTAATATAATAGTCAAAATGTAATAATAATATGTAACATCATAGTCTTAACTATCGTCATGTCAACTTATACCTTAAAAAAAATAGACGAGCGTCTTGGTGATACAGGATCATTCAACAAGCGAGTTTCAGATAGTGGTAGACCAGTCAGCGCCAGAACTGTTGAGTTAGAGGAGCGGGTCCTGAATCGCGTGGAGGAACATCCTGGTGTCAGCACCCGAAGGATAGCAGCAGCAGAGGGTGTAAGATACACAACTGTGTGGAGAATTTTACGGGAACAACAGCTTTACTCATATCACAAGGCCTTACTGAAGCTGATTTCCCATCACGAGAGGTTTTTTGTACTTGGTTCCTTCAACAGTGTGCTCGCGATCGTCTTTTTCTATCCTCTGTGTTGTTTTCTGATGAGGCTGCCTTCACAAGAAATGGTGTGATCAATTTTCATAACACTCATCACTGGGCCGAAGAGAATCCGCATACCATCATCAAATCAAGGCACTAACAACAATTTAGTATCAATGTATGGGCAGGACTTATTGCCGACAACTTAATCGGTCCTTTTGTTTTGTCTGGAAGATTAACAGGAGAATCCCATTCCAATTTTTAAGGAACGATTTAAGCGATTTACTAGATGAAATTGCTTTTGGTGTCCGACGTCGTATGTGGTTTATGCATGACTGCGCTCCGCCTCAATTTAGTCGAGTAGCCAGAAACTATTTGGATGACCAAATCCCTGATAAATGGATAGGCCGTAGAGGACCCATTGCGTGGCCTGCTCGCTCCCCGGACCTGAATCCACTCAATTTTTACCTGTGGGGTCATCTGAAATCCAATGTTTACGTGACACCCATTGACAACGTTGAAATGCTTCGCCAACATGTAGAACAAGGATGCCAGAAAATCCGAGCAATACCTGGAATGTTTGAATGCGTCAGGCAGTCTATGACGAGGCGTGTTCAGGTGTGTATTCAAGCGCAAGGCGGTCATTTTGAGCACTTCTTTTAAAGGTATGGGGATACTTGCTGGAACACACAACGGGCTGTAACTCGAAAACAAAGCGATTTCAGGCATATGTTTATAGAAATAAACTTTTTTCATTGTTTTCAGGTCCTGAATCCATCCTGAAAGTGCATCCCATATGTTATGAAACACCCTGTATATACTTTTGTGGGCCTGAGCTGCCAGGTTAGGTTACCCTCTCCCCTCTCCCCCTTGGAAGGTCTAAACCACGGTTCTAGGACAGTTCATACCAGGACAGCTCATACCAGGACAACTCATACCCGGACAACTCATACCCGGACAACTCATACCTAGGACAACTCATACCTAGGTCAACTCATACCTAGGACAACTCATACATAGGACCAGAAAAAAAAAAAAAAAATTAATGAAAACATTTATTTTGTAAAATTAAAAATTAAATTTAAACATTTAGAGTTCATGCAAGTTATTAATGAAAACATTTTGAAATGAAAACATTTATTTTTAAAATTAATGAAAACATTTATTTTGTAAAATTAAAAATTACATTTAAATTAACATTTAAAATTCATGCAAGTTATATATATATATAATATATATATATATATGCCCAGTTAGGTTCATTGAATGCCCGGTTAGGTCAACTGAATACCCGGTTGGGTTCATTGAATGCCCAGTTAGGTCAACTGTACGCCTTGACGATTGGTTAGGTTTAGTCGTGATATTTTCGTTAAAACTAACGAAAATATCACGACTAAACCTAACCAATCGTCAAGGGCGTACATTTGACCTAACGGGGCATTCAAATTTTATCCTATGTAAATAATGGTTCTCTATTTATTATATGTTTGCAATGGTTATTATGTATTTTATCCCACTCAGTCATTTTACACACCAAAATACATTTTTCTAGTAGTATTTGATGTGATTTGTTCAAATATGACCTCCATTTCCGTCGGAAATGAGATCCAACAAAGTTATAGTACTTTGAAGTTTGGCTCATTTTCAAGGGAAATGGAAGTCAAAATCTAAGCAAAACACATCAAATATTACTAGAAAAATGTATTTTGGTATTAATTAACCTAACCTAACCTTACCTAACCTAACCGTGGCTAAACGAGCCTAACCCTGGCTAAACGAGCCTAACCCTGGCTAAACGATCCTAACCCTGGCTAAACGAGCCTAGAGTATTACCTTATTATGGATTAGGTGGTGGATACAGACGAGAGCTCGTTTAACCAGGGTTAGGATCGTTTAGCCAGGGTTAGGCTCGTTTAGCCAGGGTTAGGCTCGTTTAGCCACGGTTAGGTTAGGTTAGGTAAGGTTAGGTTAGGTAAGGTTAGGTTAGGTTAATTAATACCAAAATACATTTTCCTAGTAATATTTGATGTGTTTTGCTTAGATTTTGACTTCCATTTCCCTTGAAAATGAGCCAAACTTCAAAGTACTATAACTTTGTTGGATCTCATTTCCGACGGAAATGGAGGTCATATTTGAACAAATCACATCAAATACTACTAGAAAAATGTATTTTGGTGTGTAAAATGACTGAGTGGGATAAAATACATAATTACCGTTTGCAATAAATAATAAATTTGTTGTTATTGTTTTCTTATCTTATTTTGGTTAATTTGCAGAGTTTAAACTTTCGGGGTGGATATAGATGAAAAGATCAACATTGGGGTGGTAATTGTTGAAGAGAGTATGAGTTGTCCTAGGTATGAGTTGTCCTAGGTATGAGTTGTCCTAGGTATGAGTTGTCCTAGGTATGAGTTGTCCTAGGTATGAGTTGTCCGGGTCTGAGTTGTCCAGGTATGTGTTGTCCTGGTATGAGCTGTCCGGTCACGCTAAACCACTCTCCCCTCCCTTGTTGCATACCCCCTCTATCCCCTTTGAGCATTATTGATCATCCCGCATGCAATTGATTTGCACTCTCACATTTTGCCATCATACTACTGGGAAAAATGACTGGACACCTCAGGCACCGGACGGCAATCCAATGGACTATTGCATATGGAACTCCCTCGCAGAAAAGGTTTATGAAGGTCAAATAGAAAAATTTACTGAGTTCCAATTAAAAGAAAAGATTCTTAATGTTGGGACAAAATAACTTTAACTGAAGTCAGAAAATCTATCATGTAGTGAAACAAAAGGTTAAGATCTCTTTGTGAGCAAGACGGCGGGCATATTGACCATCTCTGTCAATAAATAAGATGTGAATAGTAAATTTTTTGTTTCATGATATTTGTTCATTCGAGTGTACCTTATTGTTTCCTTCATTTTCGAAAAAGTATTGAATGTAGAATTCTGAAAATTTTATGGCAACTTGTCAATAGGCTGAATT
>JAJOZX010007325.1:0-187500 GCA_023014485.1 Bathynomus jamesi | reverse complement strand
AAACATTAAACATATACCCGAAATCGCTTTGTTTTTGAGTTACAGCCCGTTATGTGTTCCAGCAAGTATCCGAATTACATTTGAAGGAAGTGCTCAAAATGACCGCCTTGCGCTTGAATACACGCCTGAACATGCCTCGTCATAGACTGCTTGACGCGTTCAACATTCCAGGTATTGCTCGGATCTTCTGGCATCCTTGTTCTACATGTTGGCGAAGCATTTCAACGTTGTCAATGGGTGTCACGTAAACGGTGGATTTCAGATGACCCCACAGGTAAAAATCGAGTGGATTCAGGTCCGGGGAGCGAGCAGGCCAGGCAATGGGTCCTCCACGCCTATCCATTTATCAGGGAAATGGTGATCCAAATAGTTTCTGGCTACTCGACTAAAATGAGGCGGAGCGCATTCATGCATAAACCACATACGACGTCGGACACCAAAAGCAATTTCATCTAATAAATCGCTTAATTCATTCCTTAAAAAATTGGAATGGGATTCTCCTGTTAATCTTCCAGACAAAACAAAAGGACCGATTAAGTTGTCGGCAATAAGTCCTGCCCATACATTGATACTAAATTGTTATTAGTGCCTTGACTGGATGATGGCATGCGGATTCTCTTTGGCCCAGTGATGAGTGTTGTGAAAATTGAGTCACGCCATTTCTTGTGAAGGCAGCCTCATCAGAAAACAACACGGAGGATAGAAAAAGACGATCGCGAGCACACTGTTGAAGGAACCAAGTACAAAAAGCCTCTCGTGGTGGGAAATCAGCTTCAGTAAGGCTTTGTGATATGAGTAAAGCTGTTGTTCCCGTAAAATTCTCCACACAGTTGTGTATCTTACACCCTCTGCTGCTGCTATCCTTCGGGTGCTGACACCAGGATGTTCCTCCACGCGATTCAGGATCCGCTCCTCCAACTCAACAGTTCTGGCGCTGATTGGCCCATCACCATCTGAAACTCGCTTGTTGAATGATCTTGTATCACCAAGACGCTCGTCTATTCTCTGAAGGGTCTTCTTATCTGGCAGACGGCGATTCGGAAACCTTTCCGCATACAGACGTCTTGCTGCGGCCGCATTACACTCGGCAAGTCCATACATGAGATGCATGCCTGCCATTTCTCTGTTTGAATAAGCCTCCATTCTCGCTTCAAATGCACACTATCACTGAATAGCACAAAAACTTTTAAGGTTTTTTTTCACTGGACTGCACTTATTCACGGTAAGAAGTTACGAATATGAACAGTGAAACACCGCGATGCACCTCTGACTGACCGATGGCTCTACACTCAACGATATTGAAACATGTCATAGTGTGTACGAAACATTACAATCGGCAAGACCATACATGAAATAAGTCTCGTACACACTCACAAACATTGTCGGCAAGCAGTGTTTGTAAACAGTTTGCGGAAAGAATTGCTGGAACAGAAAACGGGCTGTAACTCGGAAACAAAGCGATTTCGGGCATATATTTATATAAACTTTTTTCATTGTTTTCAGGTCCTCAGTCCATAACTGAAAGTGCGTCCCTCATGTTATGAAACACCCTGTATATATTGAAATTATAAAACATTTCTATTAGTCCGTAAATGACTAAAAATTATTTTCAAGGTATGACGGTGGAATGCTTATGATCATGCGAGGCATTCACAACTTAAGGACGTGCGCTTGGATAGGCGAAGAAGATTCCGCAGAACAAGACGAGGACCACAAAGATACTTCCAATGAATCTGGTCAAAGGCCGGAAGTTATTCATGAGTTTCCAATGGTACCGGGAGAAATCCTTATGGAAGTCGAAAAGGAAGGATCTTTTGCTTCAAGAACGGGAGTAAGATCTATAGAGAAGATTAATCTTACGTCGAAAGAAAGGAAAGAGGAATTGGAGTATTATATTCAGAAGGTTTTAAAATTAAGTAAAAATAAGAGAGAAATATATGAAGGTTTGAAAAGGCGAAACAAAGTTAAAGTACTAAAGGAAGTGAAATCAAAGAAAACTTTACCGTTAAAACGATTTTTAAACTCTACAAAAAAAATATTAAGAAGAAATCGAGGAAATATGAAAGGAAACAGCAAAAGTATACATGAAACGTCTTTAAAACACGATAAAGTAGAAAGAGTGAAACGTTATCTAGAAGACAACTCTGAAGATAATGGCGAAATTGATGTTATGGACCAACAGCGATCACTTCGAGAAAGCACTTATCTGAATCTTCAAAATTCATCATATGAAGCAAAAAATTCTACGAAAGATTTGTATTTGAAACTTTTCAAATTGCCTGAAGGCTTAATTCATGAAAGAGGAAGCTTCAACCAAACTTATCCGCATGATAACTCAAAAGAAGAACACAGGTCATCATTTTCAAGCAGTGAAGAAGCTTTAACTAAATGCAAAGGTCTTATCGGTGTCATACCGTTATATCCAAGCAGGAAATGTCACGGGTTCAACGATAGCCATACGAACAAAGTTAAATATCGAATCCCACTTACAGGAACTTATTACTTCGTGTTTTCCAGTGACAACGAAGTGTTTGATTCGGTCGTGTATTTCAACATGACTCTGGAGAGAGTTGTGTTCGACACAGAAACCGCGAAAGAATCTTGTGTAAATGAAACTGACTGCTCTTTGGCGTTCTCATTTTGGTCACATGACCAAGCGGTTGTTGAAGTTCCAGAAGGTGATTGGAACGCTGCCTATGCGATGGAAATTAAATGCCAACCTCGAGTGCCAATTTATTTAGCTTTTTTGTTTCTTATGCTAATTCTTATTCTTTTTTGTGCTTTTCATTGAATTACGATAATACATTAATCGCAGCTTTGTTTCTGTTACCAGATAATAACGGACAAAAATGGTGGCTATGAGTAGTAATTATTAAGGCATCATAAGTGAAGGAACGATTTTAACGGATTTTGTTTTTTAGCATATCTTGCTGCTAAAAAATACATAAATCCGGAAACTCATTTCCCCATTGCGTGGGGGTGAGAGTGCTGCACGGGTCACTTGAGCCCGAGTATTGAGAGGGCGAGTGGCCAGCCCAATCCAACCCAGGAACCAAAACCTTTCCATAATTATAGTTTAATTACGATTTGTAAAGAAATGGCAACTTTTCAACTCTTTTATATATCTTTCAAAGGCGGATATATGCCCAAAATCTCTCTCTCTCTCTCTCTCTCTCTCTCTCTCTCTCTCTCTCTCTCTCTCTCTCTCTCTATATATATATATATATATATATATATATATATATATATATATATATATATAACTGCCACCATTAAGAATTACTGAGTTAAACTCGTTTCATTTTGACGTCTTCAACTTTCTTCAGTATACTGTACTTACAACAGTTTATATATACTGTAATGGATACAACCCATTAAAGGATGCATATTTAGAGTTAATCTGTAATATAATGTGGAATGTCTTATACATTTAATATAGTAAGTGTTGAACTCGAATATATTGTATGCTAAGAACGTTTTTTATAACATAGGTAGGCGTATTTAGATTCAAGGATTAGTGCATGATTTACATTGTGGTTCAATATTTTACTCATTAATCAGCGTGCTGTATAAAGTTTTCCAAGTACAGTAGTATAATTTTTTAGTCTAAGTTAAGGATGACTATATCTTTTTTTATTAGACGTTTTTAATAATGTGGAAGTGATTAAAAGGATGATTGATTTGTGAATGATACAAAAGCTGTTTGGAAAAGAGCCACTAATATTTAATCCTAATTAATATTGTGCTGCATTCACCTAAGAAAAGGTCTGAAGTCAGCTTACTGGACACAGGAGGTTGGGAGGGGACGGGGGAGGAAGGAGATGGAGAGGGAGATGGAAGAGGGGGAGGAAGGAGATGGAGAGGGAGCTGGAAGAGGGGGCTCAGGAGATTGCTGGGTCGTTGAAACGTCTTCGATATCATCAGAAGCAGGAAGGCTCACAAGTTCAACCTCCCGATCGGTTGATGCTTGGGCTTCTTGTGAAGTCACTCGCGCAGAACTTAACGGAATCACTTGTTGAGCACTCGATTTAATTTTATCTTTACTGTCACGAATCGTACGCGCAGACGACTCACTCAGACCCAGCGCCCTAGCAACCTCCATCACTTTTTCGCCGTGCTCGAATCTCTTAAGTACTTCCAATTTAACTTCTAAGGTGATGGCGTTACGTTGCTTTCTAGAAGCCGAATTGTCCTTTGTACTTGAACTTGCACGCTTAGGGGCCATTGTGCAAAGTCACTTTGATGAATAAACACCAAAAAATACACACAGAAAAGAGAGTGAATATGTAGACAACAGTGCAAAGCGGGAGTCGAATGGGCGGCCCAAGTGACGCGGAGTGGTCAAACAGGTTCCAAAACTGGGAGGGGGTTAACAAGCGTTTGCACACGTTCAAACTTGTTCGTTCGCGCGGAGCTGCGCGGAGGTTGCGAACGGAGAGCGCAATATCGCGTATAACGAAACCTACCTGTACTCATAGGCTACGAGAGAACTGTGCCACGCATCAGTTTAGGAACTACCAATCCGATGAAGAGAGAAAATCTAGAGACTACAAACTCTTTCATGGGCATCTAAAAGACCTGACATGAACCCTGTTGAACCCATTTACATGGGCGGATCAAAGGGGGCCTAGGGGCATGTGCCCCCCTAGGATAGATTCCCAAAGAAGACCAAGTCGAAATTTTACTGAAGTCCAAACGTTTTACGCCGTTTTTCCAAAATTGCCCATAAAATCCACAATTTTCATACAACTACAATAAATTTTATGCCATTGTGCTCAGTAGATATTTGTCCCTCCTAAATTATCGTTTTCTATTAGTGCCATGTATATACCGAATATACCGATTTTTCCTTTCTTTAATCTGGCAAAAACTGTATAGCAGCACTAGCACAAAACACCGTGGCACTGAGGGTACGCTATCTGTTCGCTTTTTATGAATTTTGGGGCGAACTTCTGCAGTAACTGAAATATTTTATCTTAAGTAGGTATTATATAATGTATATATATACTGTGGAACTACTTAATGTCATGTAGAAAGTCTGAGCCTTGGCTCGCTAAGTGTTTGTTTTCGGCAATGGTAGGCTAGTTAGCCTAGGTCTTAGCCTTCGGCAATAGGCTAAGTTATGTAATTTTAGATTAATTTTGATACTAGCAGCTGACAATATCAGACATTTATGCATTGCAAACAATGAAATTATACTTTACTCATAAAAAATCAGCCTCTTTCCTGTTGCTACCTCACAGTATGATGGATGAAGCGTAGGGTATATAAAAGAATGTGGATCATGTAAAATACTGGGCATGATGTCTGTTTTGTGCCCCCCCTAGACTACCCTCTCTGGATCTGCCCCTGATTTGGGGGTACTTTGATTTACAACTGCGAAAACAGAAATTTTATCCTGTATCTGTGGGAGCTCTAAATAAAACTTTAACTGAGTTTTGACAAAATCTTGACTTGAAATTTTGCTTCATTGGTTTTCAAATCTCCCAACCTCTACTCCCGCAGTATAGCTGAATCAGCCTTAAACAAACACCTTCCTAATTTCACCCAATCATTTAGTTTTTGCCCCGTTGACAATCATCCCCGTTGTCACCCTTAAATCCAGCTGCGAAATTCTAAACTTCCATAATAACATCTACAGACTACAGTTGAATATGTTGATAACGCGGGGTTAAGTTCCGAGAGACCCCCGCGTTATCTGTTGTTAAAGATATTTTGGGAAAAATAGGTTAGGTTAGGTTCCGAAGATCCCAAAAATATACGACTTTTACTTAAAATATTAGAGTAATATTATTCTGTAATGCAGTATATTTACCTGTAAATAAAATGTAATAATAAACACATGAAAGACACGTAAATACAAATAAAATACAAAATACAACACTTGCCACTCACGCTACCTGTGACTGGCTGGGAGACCCACGTTACACAACACGTCACTCACTCAGTCTTAACCTCTCTGCCCACGATTGCTGGGTGCCTGGCTTGATTTTTTCTCATTTAGCTTTAAGAACAACGCGTTATTCGCGTCATGACCCGCGTAATAAAATATAGTTGTCCTATATTTTTTGCATTGTTATTTGCGTACCGCATTATCAAACGCCGCGTTATTTGTGTATTTTATTGTGATTCATTGACCCCCATTGCTCATCACTATATTATGTCCATTACAGTTAATTAGGGTCCTCATTACAGTAGCTACTCAGTTGTTTCGTTTTCTCACTCCATTATTATTATTATTATTATTATTACTCTCGGTTTTGGTGTTATTTTTAGTAGTGAATTTTATTTTTATTTTTTACTTATTTCCAAATGGACTGCATCTACTAACAGTCTTCTTCAGTTTCTTTGCACTCGCATCTGATGAAAACCTCGTTATAGGCCAAAAGCTTGTGCCTCTAACAAATCCATTATTTATTGTCACTTTATTCCCCATGATACAACATTATACAAAAGCTCTATGCCATAGTGAGACGTCTTGGATGACATAAAATTCTAAAAATCAATAAAATAATATATAATACAAGGTTCAAATGCAGTCTAAGAATATTTACTAAAATTTATTTGTGGATATAAGGGTATCAGAAGGGAAATTAAAAGTGACTGTTGACGTGAGGGTCAGAGGTCAGGGTCAGAGTCAGAGTCAGGTGAATAAAGAAAGAGCGGTGCTACTATAGTATGCAGTCTACCTACGATTGGTTAGGTTTAGTCATGATATTTTTGTTAAAACACGAAAATATCATAACTAAACGTACCCAATCGTCAAGGGCGATTGACATTGGGATGTAAACAAGCAATTAGTAAACAAGCTAAGAAACTATAATTAAAAGGTGAACCACTGAATCGTAGGTAGACCGCATACTATAGTAGCACCAAAGAGCTTTATAGTTTATTCTTTTCCAGTTTCATCTCAACTAATAATGAATACTAAAAGGAAACCAAGGAGAAACGTGTGTGTGTGTGTATATATATATATATATATATATATAAAGAAGGAAACCACTATTCAGGAAGACTTAAATTTTTATTTCTTTAACACCAATACAGTTTCGGCTCCTCGCGAGCCCTTGTCAATTGGTAATGACCGCATAAACAGAGAACAGAGTTTATATACACCTCGAAGTTAATTATCAGGGATTAGCTTTGACCTGATGGATGTGCCTGTGTTGCCTGGAGATTTTTGGATGGTAATGTTACAAAATTCTTAATTTTATTACATATAATTTTGTTAAAAGAGAATTGACCATCGGATAGATTAAAATTTTGTATAGAGCCTATAAGACTAGATTCAACAATTCTACGCTTAACATAATTATTAGATTTGAAAACAAAGTTGCAATTATTGAAATCTATTACATGGTTATAGTCTCTAACATGACAGAGTGCAGCACTTTTTTCATTCCCCACCCTCACATCTCTCTTGTGTTCATAGATTCTTCTACTGAGGTCCCTTCCCGTTTCTCCCACGTATACATTATCAGGACATTCTTTACATGGTAATATATATATAGTTACCACTTTACGTATAGTTACCGGTTTATTGCGGTACTGTCGGTACTATAATAAGAATGATGATAATTACGGTTAATTGATTGTTAATGATAAATGCTTAGGCCGAGGTCACCAGATCTTTGCAGATCAAATAATGTTATTAATTAAGTTATTAATTAGGTTGATTGATAGAATGAGTTTTCTTCCTTTATTAAACAAAATAAATGATTTATGAATGAGAGAGAATATGTTGATTGTTTACAGTCGAAATAATGTGTACATTTGAATTATGATTTCAATATAATAATGACTTGATATTAATAACGCGCGAGGTAATGATTAGTCTTTATAAAAAGTTAGGTGAATGACACCAGGCCCAAATGGGGCCCTGCACAAAAGATGTTTACATGGTGGTAGCTCTGGGGTCACTGAATTTGGTGTTCGAAGAGAGAGATGAAGCCGCATCCAGAAGTCCTTGTAATGAAGTTGAGGTGTGATCTCTTGAAAATATTCCCGCGCTGTGACGTCATCTTAGTCGTGCTTGTGTGACGTCATCTTGGTCGTGTTTGTGTTGGTAGAATATCGCTAATTGTGTTGATGGAACATTGATAAGGTATTTGAAAACGTGTCTGCTACTTCAGTAGTCACTACATATATACACCTGTGTCTTTTTCTTCCTTAGGTTTGTTCCTTATTAACATGTCATTTACGTAGTTATTATATTTGAATGCCACATCAGTGCCTATTCTCTAATAAGTTTTCTTAAGCCTTTTCAAGTTTTTGTTATGGAGAAGGACAATACTTTTCTTGTAATCCTTGTTTACAGTTGACCTGCCAGTATAAAAGGTTTTCATGGCTGCTAAATGAGCGTTAAAAATTAACCATTTGGGATAATATAGGTTTTTAAATATATTGTTGATTTTTTGTATCTCCTCATCCACATAAAAAGGGTGAGAGATTCTGGATGCTCTTAGGAACATTGAAGATACAACTGAATTTTTTACTTGGTCATCTTATATATATATTACCATGAAAAGAATGTCCTGATAATGTATACGTGGGAGAAACGGGAAGGGAACTCAGTAAAAGAATTTATGAACACGAGAGATGTGAGGGTGGGGAATGAAAAAGTGCTGCATTCTGCATTCTCTCATGTAATAGATTTCAATTATTGCAACTTTGTTTTCAAATCTAATAATTATGTTAAGCGTAGAATTGTTGAATCTAGTCTTATAGGCTTTATACAAAATTTTAATCTATCCGATGGTCAATTCTCTTTTAGTAACGTAATAGAAGTCCCTGATTTTCGTAGGGCTAATTTTGATAGTTTTGCGGATAGGATGAGAGTAGTGGACTGGGATAATTTATTTATGGGTAATGACGCAAATTTTTATTGGGAGGCGTTTAAGGAAAGTTTTTTGAATATCGAAAGGAGTTTATTGCGCGTAGGCCCAAGCACGCTAGAAATCATGGTAGGCCCAAGTGGTGGACTAGGGAAATAGGTGAGTTCATAAACGAGCGTAACAGAGCGTATAGACTTAATAATCGTAATGGCACGGTAGCTAACTTTAATAGATACATCGAGCTTAGACGTCAGGTTAAAAGATCTGTTAGGAATGATAAGCGTAATTTTGAGATACTTGTAGCTGCGGATAGTAAACATAATTCGAAAAAGTTTTTTGACTACGTAAATAATCGTAAGCCGACAAAAGATAGCATAGGCCCTCTAGTGGACGCTAACGGCGCTTTGGCTTCCGACGTTCAGGCGATGGCGGGTATTTTTAACAACTTTTTTGCGACAGTTTTTACCGGAGAAGACGTAAATAATGTCCCCGACGTGGACGATATCGTTCCATTTAGTAGCGAGACTATTTTGAATGATATAACTGTTTACGAGGGTGAGATTGCGCATTATATCGATAAGCTAAAAGTTAGCAAGGCTCCAAGCTCTGACGCGCTTTATCCTAGACACTTGAAAGATTTGAAAGACGTTATCGTAGGCCCCTAAACAATAATTTTTAATAAGTCATTGGAAGCGGGGATTATTCCTGAAGACTTTAAATTAGCTAACGTTACACCCATTTTTAAAAAAGGCGACCGCACAGTAGCTAGCAATTATAGGCCTATTAGCTTAATGTCAATTGTCGGTAAACTTTTGGAATCCATAGATAGGGATCGTATCGTCGATCACTTAGAAAGTCGCGATTTGATTAAAAGTAGTCAGCATGGGTTTCGACGCCAAAGATCTTGTTTAACTAATTTGTTAGAGTTTTATAACGAAGTAGTGCGCAAGTACGATAGGCATAGAGCGGCTGACGTTATTTATTTAGATTTTTAAAAAGCGTTCGATACAGTTCCGCATAGAAGATTAATTACGAAGGTTAAAGAGCACGGTGTATGCGGTCAGGTAGCTAATTGGTTAGACGAATGGCTTCGTGACAGGAAACAGAGGGTCGTTGTTAATGGTAAGGAGTCGGGGTGGCTGGATGTAGGTAGCGGTGTCCCCTCGGGTTCAGTGTTAGGCCCATTGTTATTCGCAATCTACATTAACGACAGAGACGTCAACCTTGAAGTATGAAAATCCGTGATATTTCTCATTCTCCCGCGATTTTTTTATTATTATTATTATTATTATTATTATTAGACTTAAAATCCGTGAGTCTCAAGGAAAATCTGTGAGAGTTGACATGTCTGGACATAAATGTAGGCTTGACCAGTAACGTGTCAAAATTCGCGGACGATACTAAAAAGGCGGTAAAGTTCTTAATGTGGACGATATAAGTAGGCTCCAAGACGATGTAAATAAGATTATGGAGTGGACGGATAAGTGGCAGATGCAATTTAACGTAGACAAATGTAAAGTTTTGCATATAGGTTCTCGTAACAATAATTACACGTACACGATGGACGATAGACAGTTAGCGAGCGTTGACGAGAAAGTAGATTTAGGCGTACGAGTATCTCAGGACTTAAAAGTTAGGAACCATGACTGGAGTCTTGCGCAAAAGCTAATAGGATGTTCATAGCGCGTAATTTCGAATTTAAATCGAAGAATATTATATTGCCCCTTTACAAGTCCTTAGTCAGGCCTCACTTAGAATATGCCGTTCAGTTTTGGTGCCCGTATTTGCATGAGGATATTAATAGGTTGGAAAGGGCTCAGCGACGCACCACGAAACTAATTCCGTCACTACGCAACAAGTCTTACGAAGATAGAATTAAAGAGTTAGACTTGCATTCACTCGAGACTAGGAGATTGATGGGGTAGCTTATTAAAGTTTTCAAAATGTGAAAACCTATCCAATTTTAACTGTTCTCGCTGTTTCTGACAGCTACCCAAGAACCTATCCAACAAATTTAATTTTCCTTTCCCTCCTCTTTTCCATTCCGATGGCTCAGTTGCCATCTCTTCTTCCAGTAAAGCTGAACTCTTCGCTCAGACTTTCACCTCCAACTCAACCCTGGACGATTCTGGTGCTGTTCCCCCACCTCCTCCCCCTCTCTCACTTAATTATGTCTGAAATTAGAATCTCCAAAAATGTTTTCTCTGCCCTATCTGTGCTCAACTCTAGGAAGGCGTACGGTCCTGATTGTGTTCCTACTGTTATTCTCAAGAACGTTGCTTCTGTGCTGACGCCCTACCTCGACAAACTCTTTCGTTTTTGTCTTTCTTCCAGAACTTTTCCTTCGTGTTGGAAGTTCGCTTTCATTCAACCTGTCCCAAAGAAGGTTGACCGCTTTCAACCCTCCAACTATCGTCCCAGTGCTTTGATTTCTTGCCTTTCTAAAGTTTTTTAATCTATCTTTTATTGGAAGATTCTGAAGCACCTCTCTTCACACAATCTTCTTTCATATCGTCAGTATGGATTCCGCAAGGGACGATCTGCTGGCGATCTTCCTGCATATCTCTCTGACTCTTGGTCATCCTCCTTTCGGGATTTCGATGACATCCTTGCTATTGCGTTAGACATATTAAAAGACCTTAATAGAGTCTAACACAAATATTTAATTTCCAAACTGCCCTCCTACGATTTCTATCCTTCTATCTGTGCCTTCATTTCTGATTTCCTTTGTGGTCAATCTGTAGGTGCGGTTGTCGATGGCCATTGTTCTCCTAAAGCTATTAATATTGGTGTTCCTCAGGGTTCTGTCCTGTCACCCACTCTTTTCTTTTTATTTATCAATGATCTATTAAATCGCACTTCCTGTCCTACCCACTCCTATGCCGATGCTTCCACTCTTCACTTCTCCACCCGCTTCACAAAGTGTCCCTCTCAACAGTCACTCCATGCTTTGCGTAGGACGGCTATGGTGCACCTGACCTCTGATCTTTTTATTATCTCTGATTGTGATAGAGAGAACTTTGTGGCTTTCAGTGGCTCAAAAACTCAGTTCCTTCATCTGTCTATTGGACACAATCTTCCACACAACTATATCCCAACCTTCAACAATATGCAACTGAATCCTTCCTCTTCTCTTAACATTTTTGGAGTCTCCTTTTCTCGTGATCATTCCTGGAAAGATCACACATACTGTCTTTCCGAAAGAGCTTCTGAGGGGGTTAGATGTGTTCTACTGATCCCGCAGTTTCTTCATCCACACCCAGTTACTGTCTCTGTACAGAGGTCTTGCCCGCCCCTGTATAGAGTACGCTTCTCATATCTGGGATGGCTCAACCCACACAGCCCTGTTTGACCGGGTGGAATCAAAGGCTTTTTGTCTCTTCATTTCCCCGCCTCTTCCTGACTGTCTTCAATCCCTCTCTTCGCCACATTGTTGCCTCACTCTCTCTTTACTATTGCTATTATAGAGGATACTGCTGTTCTGAACTCTCTACCTGCATACCTCCTCCTTTAATGAGAGCACGAATTACCAGAGTTTCGACACATTCTCATTCCTTTTCTGTCCAACTCTCTAACGCAAAGATTAATCGGTATATTCAATCTTTCATCTAATTAACCGGTCAACTCTGGAACAATCTTCCTCAATCTATCTTTCCCCCTGTCTATGACCTCCAATCGTTCAAACGCAGAGTGTCGAGGTATCCCCACAACTCTAGACCTTGACTGTGGCTCTCTTCTTCATCTATGAGGTTGGGGCGATTTTGCGGGCATTTGACCTTGGCCCCTACTTCCTGCATAAAGAAAAAAGTAGGTTGGAATGGAGGAGGTTTGTTAGAATTATGTAAGTTCGGGACTCTTTCTATTTTTGACAAGATCTGGAAACACCACCACACATGGCAAATGAAGCGCCACAGGTGTGGAATTTTGCCATGTAGATGGGATGATGCTGATCCACCAGGACGCCTGTGTCAATGGATGTGTACGCTTTATTTTTGCCTTTTCACCTTTTCACCTTTTCACTAACTTCTGTAATTTACATCCGGTTGTTTTTTGTCTTCTCACCCCAAATCCTTGGGAAACGGGATTTTTTATTATGTATGTATGCTGCTTTTTTTTTTTAATTAAACCGGAAAAATGATTTGTGATGAACTTAAAATTAGTAATTCTATAAATGTATATATACACACACATTTGATTATTCATGTTTTATATATTTCACAAACATGTATATGAGCACCTTATGAACGTCATGCAGCTCGTGTCGTTTACGTCACCTGGATGAATAATGGATGCTAATGTATGTTAGTCGTTAGTTTAATAATATTTAGTAAATTGGTCATATAAACAATGAAAAGAAAATGCTTTTACTAATGTTCCTCAGTGACTTCATGCCCAAAGTTAATACATGGTTGCTTATTGAAGAGTCTTATGCAGGTTTCAGGGGCCTATCACCTAGTAAACAACACGATTTAAATACATATAATTGGCCGCAATCCATTATTTACCGTACAGAATTTGTGTATTATTGTGTGTGTGTGTTACTGTACTGTTTCCTAAGTTAAACTTTTGCATGCAAACTACTCTTTAATTTTATCAGTGAAAACTCTTAACTTTCATTTGTGTATGATTCAAACTAAGGAAAACACTTGCATAATGTGATACTTTAGTTTCATTTTTATCATTACTTTATTCTGTGATTTTTATTGTTCATTCCTCATAAAAATTATTATTATTATTATTATTATTATTATTATTATGTCACAGAAGTTAGTGATATGGTTCAACAATGGGAAAAAATGCGTGTATACTTTCCATTAATATTATGTATTATGTGAAGTTTGTACATCTAATAATAATAATAATAACAACAATATGTTTTTAGAGGTTAAACTTTAACAAAATGTGGCAATTCTGATTCTGTAACCTAAAATAATATGCCATATTTTATATACATACAAGGCAGTCAAAATATTTGTCAAAATGATAAAGATGAAATTGTGATATTTGATGTGATAAGTATACAATATACACGAGCAAAAATATTAAAGTGATTTGTATATATTCTGTATATTTTGGAATGTATCTGATATACAGTATGTGCATGTTAATATATTATGTATAATTTTTAATTGTATTTTCTCATAACAAAAATAAAGATTATGCGGAAAACATGCATTGCCTTCTATTCCTTGACTCTCATTACAATGCTCCTTATCTTTGCCCTCTATAAAGTGCTATTTAGTCCCTCCTCCTTAACTGTATAGGGGCGAAGAGAGATATAATAATAATCACTCAGGAGGGGCAGAAATTGGCAGAGAGCTCAGGCCAGTTAATGCGACTCATTGCTCTAACTCCCATATTATTATGACTAGCATTATCGGGATTCGAACCCCCGGCCTCAGTGTATTCACTTCGCTTATAAGAAAACGGCGTTACCCACTGAGCTACGGACGCTGGGCGAGGTATACCTATACATGTTAGCCAAGTTTTGTCGCAGACGAATAGATTTGTGGATAGAAGACACTTGTTTAGAATTATGGCTTTCTTTAGTTAGTGAAGCCAAATGAGAGGAGCCATTTCAAAATCATGGTTGATGCATAACCGTTGGACTGAATGAGAAGTGAAGGTATTCGCGAAAGGCGTAGGAGTGAAAGAGTCTTCGATTTAACAAACAAACGAAAAACAAAACATCTTTATTACGGATCATTCACACGCCATAGCCACTTAACCTAACATACAAATACAATCTTATCATACACATAATACAAAAATAAGGCCAGCATAGCCACTTAACCTAACATACAAATACACTCTTATCATACACTTAAGAAGTGAAGAAAACAATATGCTGCGTTATTCATCTCCTGAGATGAGTACTGCGATAGACTTGTTTAAACGGAGTGTGGAACTGACTGTCTTTAGAAGACAAGGGATTAAAAGGAGAGCTAGAAAAATATAAGGTGGAATAAAAGAGAATGGAGTAGAATAGTGTGATTGAAAAAGAATCAGAGGGGAACGAAAAGACCAAGTGCTGCCATATCTGTTTGAAATTGACGCCATTTTTTTCCAATGACCTACAGAACATTTCTTAGTACAGCAATAAGAAGAATAAGAATAAGAATTAATGTTTTTGTAAAATCGAGATTTTATACGTTATTTATAAATTTTAATAGAAAAACTTATTCTGTTGTATATTCAAATATAGAAAAGTATATTCGTATATACATATCAAAAAATTCATTTTCCATTCTTCATGGGGAGCACGACGCTTGAACTTGGAACAGCAGATTCTCAAATTAACTGTACATACAAAGGTACACTATGTTCACTGGAAATGAAATACCACATTAACCTCAGAGATCCAATGCTGCCTTTTATGGAGAGGTGACACTGGAGATGTATCTCTATATTAGAAGTGTTCAATATTTATGAGAAACTGAATTATTCTTAAACATTGGCCAGGAAATAAAAACCCACTCTAATAGACAGAGTTTATTTCCACGACAGTTTCGACGCCCACTGGCATCCTCCTCCCGAGGAGGATGCCAGTGGGCGTCGAAACTGTCGTGGAAATAAACTCTGTCTATTAGAGTGGGTTTTCATTTTCATATTTTGACCTTCACGTAGAAAAAAGTGAAGTTTTTTGCATTTATTGGCCAGGAAGATTAATCTACCTAGTTCGGCCCTCATTCAGTAACCTTCCAACCCCTCCAGGGCCGATCTTAGAGGGAGCAGACCAGGCAGCTTGAAGCTTAGGAAGAAGAAATGGTAAACAAATCTAGTTTAATAAAATTATTTCATCCGCCAGTAGAATTAAAAAAAAAGAAAAGGAATGTTTACGGTAAACATATATTTTTTCAGTTTGGAGGGTAAAGAGTTTACCCTTCAAATTAAATTTTCCGTTTTTTCTATAGTTTGTCTGATGACATCAGACATACTACAGAGTAAACGGAAACTTTGTTGCTAAACAAACAGTTGTATAAGAATTTCTTTCAATGCGGTTGATTTTAGCCTACTACATTTGCGGCCCTCGGATGTTATTTTCTCTCTTTGATTATGTTCGGAATCCCAGCTGAGCCTTGAACGGACAAATTCTGAAGGGCTACCTTAACTTATAGCCTAAGTTAAGCTAGACTAAACAGACTTTATGGGGTTGGAGGCCCTATTCGGTTCTACCTCAGGGTTGTCGACTCGACGCGGGCCAATTTCAGTCTTCAGTTAGCATAAATAAAAAAGGGGCACTATTTGTGGTATTCTTTCTAAACTTTGCAACAACACCACAACCTGCACCATTGCACGCTGCAACATTATAGGGTGGAGCGAATTTTTTTTCTTTTGCATCTATTTCTCCATGGGTACAAAAGTTGTGTAATGATGTCTATAATAACTCTGCCAAATATTGTTCAGTTTGGTATTCATTTACTGGTTCCGCAAGGAGCAAGTATATCTTGCTATTTATGCAAAATAATTAATGTCCAGACACTGATCACGTCTTACAAAGCAAATCGTAAAATTTAATGGATTTCGGCTATTTTGCAAGGAAAAAACACATAAAATTTGTCATATTTTGATACTAAAGTACTGTACCAGTTGGCAACTCCCATTTAAAAGCTGCTGATGTAGATAGAACTTAGTTGCACAGTGGGCGTTGTAGCGGGGCAGATAAGTGAAACAATCTTTCAAGTGGTGATACAAGCACCAAAATTGGCATGAATACCCCTTTGGGTCTACTATTTTGAAAAAGCACGTTAGCCATCTAAAAATTCAAAATGGCCGCCATGTGCGGTATAGAAATACTGTTTACCACACAATTTGATACAGTGGGCCGCTTTGATGATTTTGGTAACGAATTATATGTTTTTGACTATGCAGAACCCGAATTTAAAACTATAAAACTTCTCAGAAGCTTCTTTCCACCATTTCTAGCAGATTATGTGAACAACTTATCCAAATTTATAAAAATAAATGGAGCTGTCGCCATGCTATTCATACCTCCACAAATGAGTGCTCTTTGGTCATCTAATGACCTTAGTTCCGCCTGCGCCGTCCCATTTGCTTCTGAGGTTATGAATGGACGCAGGATTTTTTTTTTTAAACGTAGGTAACTATGAAAGTACTTGTTTGTCCTTTATTGTCTTTGTACTTTGTACTTTCCACTTTGTCACTTATAAGTGTTGCTGTCCAGGTGCGAAAAATGCTCTGTATGAATTGGTCCACAATTAACCCACCCCTTATATCTCCAGTCTAACTATAGAGTAGATCAAGTCTAGCCTAGAGGGGTCAGCCTAGAGATTCCGGAAATGGTCCAGAGCGGGCAGATAAATTGAGGTCCACAGTAGGATTCCTCACAAGATTAGGTTAGGGCAATCTACCTTCACCTTTGTTAAGCTATGAGTTGATGCTGGGTCTTAGGCCACAATGTAGGCCTAACTTGTCTGACCCAGCTTAATTTAATGTTATTAACTGTTTGGTGTAAAAACTCAATTAGTCACTTACTTTTAGTTATTGCAGTCTCTCCCTTCTCCGGTTGTCTCCTTGTCGAGAGCGTACTTTGCTGGTACGTCCTCTCGCCCCGTTCTTCGTTTTCGTTCTCCCTTTGTTCTCCTCTTCGCGGGGCTTCTCGTACCAGCGTTGTCTTGGTTTATTCCCGGTTGGTTGAGCGGTAATGTATCTCCATTACCGAGCACGCTCCTCCCACACAGTATATAAATACTAGTGTGGAGAATAACTCTGGTGAGCAACCAATTGGTTTCTTCCACCCAGTTATTGACATAAAAGGAATTTAATGATTGTTAGATTAACTACCTACCTACTCAGTGAACCATTTTCGTTACCTCCCAACTACCCACTCATCAGTTTTCCATATACTGGGGGCCCCGGGAGATAAAAATTTTGGTGTCATTGTCACCAATTTTTGTCTGAGTGTAGACTAGCTAACTATTTAACTGTAAATGCCTGTTAATCTGATTAACAGTGCCTATCCTCACCTTCTCATGGAGAAGGTGTAGCATTTAATTAGAAGAGAAAATATACATCCATAGGATGAAACTGTCTATGGTCTTTACCATAAGAAAAGAAAAAATGAAAGTTAGAAGATAAAATTACAATTCCCCAGCATCTATTTTTTGTTGTAAAAATAGTCGCGCCTTTAATGCTGTTTGTCGCTGAGGTCTTGTGTCTGTCAATGTTGTAGTAGGATGCGTTACCACTCCTACTGTCAAAGGAATAGTTACTGGAAGTTCAGTGTCTCCAGTTGTTACTGTCAGTGGAGAAGGTTCTCCAAAGTCCATTGTTTTGGGTCCAGACTCTAAAGGGTACAAAAGAGAAATGTCTCTTGTTGTGTCACCCGTTGAAGTCCTTAATTTGACCACTCTTGTTACCCCGTCTGCCCCTGGTCTGAGTTCTGAAACTCTAGCCAGAGGCCAGTATTGTCTTGGAGTACTGTCATGTATGAGAACAAGGTCCCCTACCTTAATTGTGTCAGACCAATCCTTCTTAGTCATTTGTTTATGTCTCTCCCTTAGACCCATCAAGTACTCAGTTTTCCACTGTTTAATGAAATGAGCTTTAACTCTAGTTAAATGTTGTAACTTAGTCTGGAGCTCATCATGTCGTTGAGTCCAGTTTGGGTCTTCTGAAGAGTCTATATTGTAGTCCGGCAGGAGACTAACTTGTTCTCCCCGAATCAAATGATTTGGAGTTAATGGTTCTGGGTCATTAATGTTGTCACTCACATAAGTGAGTGGTCTATTGTTAATGATGTTCTCAATCTCAGCCAGGAGAGTGAGTAACCCAAATAAGTGTATCTGTTTTTTGCCAATTGCTTTCTTCAAGCAATTCTTTACTGTTTGTATATTCCTCTCCCAGATAGAACCATACCAAGGAGAGGCAACCGGAATATACTTCCACTTTATGTTTGTATTTTTTATATATAATTGTGTGATTTCATTGCTTAACAAGTCGTGGATGACTTGTTCACCAGCTTTGAAATATGTAGCATTGTCAGTCCAAACTGTCTTTGGTACTGAATGTCGTGCACAGAATCTCTTAAAGACAGCAACAAAAGATTCTGCTGTAAGGTCCTCCACAACATCCAAATAAACAGCTCGTGAGGCAGCACATGTAAACAGTACAATGTACATTTTTTGTTCAGTGTCACCCACCCCTACAGTCAATGCTCCTGTATAGTCAATGCCTACAGTCTCAAAGGGTCTGTTGAGAGTAACTCTCTCCTCTGGCAAAGCAGGAGGATTTGGTTTCCTATAGGGCCTAGCATGAATACGCCTACATGTGACACACTCACTCAGGACTGTTTTAACAGTGATCCTTCCCTTGGGTATCCAATAAGTTTTTCTTAATGTAGTTAGTGTCTGTGGTACCCCCATATGATATACATCATTGTGTGTTTTTCTGATTATTAATGTTGTCAAATAGCTAAATCTAGGTAAAAGGATTGGATTTTTGCTTTTGTATGACAGTTTTGATTTGTCTAATCTCCCTTTACACCTTAGAAGGCCTTCCTCATCTCTGAACAAGTTTAGATCCACAACTACTGATGGTACAGGTTCTTTTGTTTGTTTCCCATTAGTTAAGAATTCTAACTCTTTATTGTACTCTTTTTGTTGGGCTTGGCCTATCCAGTATTGGGTTGCAACTTCTGTATAATTATGATTATTTTTATTTAGCTGTTTGTTAATTGTAGCTAAACAGTTGTGAGCAAACCTCAAACAGTAGGCTGTCACCCTGACAAGTTTGTTGAAATCAGAATACTTTTCATAATTAGTGATTGGTTCAACCTTTTCATTTGAAAAGATTAAATTTAATGTCAAGTTAACTTGTTCCACAGGCCATTGGTCTGTATTACAGAGCCACTTAGGTCCCATAAACCAAGTTTTGTTTGACTTCAACAACTTGTAGGATAAACCTCTGGTCAGAAAGTCTGCTGGATTCTGTTTAGTTGGAACATAGTGAAAGTTTACTTGTAGGCTTTCATTAGCGTCAGCTATTTCTTTTAGCCTATTTCTTACAAAGATATTCTTACTATTAATGCTATCATTCCGTATCCAGGCAAGACAAATCTGACTGTCAAGCCAGACGTGGATATTAGTTATGAACACATCATAGTAAGCATCCTTAAGCAATGAAATGGTTTTAATGGCTAATGTAGCAGCCAATAGTTCCAATTGAGGTATGGTTCGGGTAGGTTTGAGAGGTGCAACTTTCCCTTTTGCATAAATTAGATGACTTTCTGTAGGGCTTACAAGATACGCACAGCACCCATAAGCTTGTGTGCTTGCATCAGCAAACACATGAAGCCTCTGGGGCTTATCCCTAAACCCACAGCACCTTTGAATTTTAATGTTCTGCACTTTTGTTAAATCAGTAGCTAACTTCTTCCAAGATTTTTGATTTTCATTTGTTATTGGATCATCCCACCCAACATTTGTCCTCCAAATTTCTTGGAGGAGAATCTTTGATTTTATTGTTGAAGGCAGGAATAGACCCATAGGATCAAAAATTTTGGAAGCCTCTGATAATATTTGTCTTTTAGTATTTGCTTCCTCATCAAGTTTAAAACCTTTAGTACAGATTGAATCATGACTGTTAGAAGTTGCATCCAAATACCAGTTCATACCTAAAGTTTTAACTCTGTCTGATGGCTCAGTAAGACCATTATTATCTTTTAAAATCTTTTTGTTTAAATCCTCATTATTTGAAATCCACTCTCTAAGTTCAAAGTTACCTTGTTGCATAATGTTTTGAGAGTGTTCATAGACTTCAGATAATTCAGATTTTGTTGTCGTTGAGCCTATTAGATTGTCTACGTAAAAATGTTCCTTAAGGAAGTTCAATGTTAGAGAGTTATTAAACTGGTTTAAATGATGTCTAATTGTCAATGCTAATAGGCTAGGTGAGCAATTGGCTCCAAACAACACAACATTAAATCTATAGGTTATGAACCCTTTATTCAAATCAAATGGATCCTTGAACCATAAGAACCTAAGTTGGTTCTTATCATATTCATTTTTAAGATTTATTCTCAAAAATGCCTTTGAAATGTCACTTTGTACAGCATATTTGTCTAACCTGAACCTCAGTAAGATCTTCACAAGGTCAGAAATGAGATTAGGACCCTCAATCAAGCAATAATTCAAACTGTGTTTATCACTGTCTTTGAGGCTACAATTATATACTACTCTGAGTTTTGTTGTTGGGGCATCTTGTCGATAAACCCCCCTGTGGGTTAAATAATGACAACCATCTTTTTTAAAAGGGTTATCTGTTACTTCTTCAATGAAGCCTTTCTGTAGCTGTTCTTTGAAGACATCATTATATGATAGAATATTGTTATCTTGTTTGAGTTTTTTCATTACTTTATATAAATGTCCTTTAGCTACTTTGAGATTGTCTCTTAAAGTTGGACAATTTATTTTCCAAGGTAACTCAACAAAATAACTATTGTCTTTGCACTGAATGGTGTCTTCAAATCTTTCTACCATTAACTGATCTTCTGAAGTTTGATTTGTGTCATGTATACCCACAGATTCTAGCAACCATAACGTTTGAATTGCCTCATCCAAAGTTTCATTTGATAATGATGAATTAATGTTCTCAGTTGAGATAATATTATTCAAAGTGTTGCTATTCTTACAGGTGTTATGTAGGACTGAGTTGAGGCACATAGTGTTTGTTGGTCATGCACTGTTTTGGTTTAGGTCTAGGTTGTATTCTGATAGGTCACCCAAAGGGGCTATCCCTGATGGAGTCTGAATAGCTATACCATTACCTATCTCTACTATGCCCTTATGAATAAGATTAATATAATCTGCCCCTATTAGCATTTCTATGTTAGCTACTGTGTTGTTAGTGATATGTCTATCAGCTATTTTGTAGTGTTTTTTCAAATGATTTATGGTTTGTTCTAGTTTGGGTATAACCAGTTTGTTTTGTCCTACTTTAGAAATAATAACTGCTTCAATTTTCTTGAATTTACTTTCTAAATGTAGTTCCAGGTCAATTGTCTTATAGCTATTTTTGTCCGAGTTATCCTTAACAAAGGACGCAATATTGAGGTTTTGTTCATTCGGGTTTGGTGTCAAACCCAATTTATTAACTACATTTTTTGAAACAAATGTTTGTTGAGAACAACAGTCTATAAGACATCTCACTGGAGTGGTACTACCCTCACTATTCACTAAGTCCAAAGTAATAGTTGGTAAAAGAATCTCAGTGTTTCTTGTTACATTGTTTGAACAAGCAGAATGTCCCATGAAAGTGGCATTTTCTTGATTACCTTTGTTTGGGGGAGGTATCTTTTGAGTTTGAGTATTATTGTTTGGACACTTTGGTGAATCACACATTGATGAGACATGTCGTAAACTTTTACAAAACTTACACTTGAATCTTAACCTAGATTTACAGTCTTTCTTATAATGTCCCTGGCCAGTACACTTTTTACACAGGTTCAACTGTTCACATCTTTTAGCCCTTTGGTTAAAGTCTGAATATTTGTCACACCCAGTACTACTGTGTTCATTACTTGCACAAAATTTGCAATGTGGTGTGTAAGTTGAGGCAGCAGTTACATTAAAGTTCTGTAATGTAGGTGTTCGTGTATTATAGTTGGTCACATTTGATTCTCCAGTATCAAGTTTTGTCTGTTTGGCTGTAGCTAGTTGGTCTCTGGGAACAGTCTTTTGTTTATCCATAGTCTGGGTCTTATGTGTTGGAAAATCTCTCAAGTTGTAATTAATTAGGATATTGGGGAAGTTTTCTCTTATTTGTTCTAAATTAGGATAATTTTCTCCCGTCTTTAGAATTAAATTATCTTTAACCCTCGAAGGAAGGCACCTAAGTACTATGCTTTGTATAAACCAAGATGAAGTTTTAATATCTATCTCATTGCTAACCAGTTGTCCTATAATAGCTTCTAATTTTGTA
Source organism: Bathynomus jamesi (assembly GCA_023014485.1). Lineage (NCBI taxonomy): Eukaryota > Metazoa > Arthropoda > Malacostraca > Isopoda > Cirolanidae > Bathynomus > Bathynomus jamesi. The sequence continues at coordinate 164,725 of JAJOZX010007325.1, read as the reverse complement.
TAAAAATTTTCCATATCACTATGGTTATCTTTTATGGGTGCAAATTCAAAAATTTGTTGAGATAATTCATATACAATCATATCTTTATTAATGTAATTACGTTTTAAAAGATCAATAGCTACTTCATATGAATCCCCTACGGCTGGTAAATAGGCTATTAGGTTATAGGCTGGGCCTTTAAGGGAACTAGTTAAGTAACTAAACTTTTCAACAGTTGAAATATAAGGTTTATTACCTATTAAATTCTCAAATTTGTCAATGAAAGATGGGAATTGTACCGTGTCCCCTTCAAATGTTGGTACTAGCAAAATGGGTAACTGAGCCCTCAATTCTTGTGACTCAGGATTTTGCATGCCACTTAAATTTTGTTGAAGGTTAGCCCTACTTTGATTAAAATCAGAATTAGGTTTTTTTTGGTGTTAAGTCAGTCAACCGAGACCGTAGTTCCCTTATTTGCTGTTCAATTGAGCTTACCTGATCATCATCATCAGCGTAAAGGTCTATCAATTGTTCTTCAGCCATTTCGGATTCAACTAACTCTGAAATACTCTCATTAATGGCTATTATTTCCTTCTTTTTAATTTCTAATTTAATAATTACACTCTCTATATTTTTCTTACCTGGTTGTGTAATATTGTTAAAAGTGTTCACAGCCTTTGTAACAGCTCCCAACTTTGCCCCCCTTTTCTTTTTTAACTTTTTCAATTCCTCACTGTCCATGTCTAAGTCAAAATTGTTTAACTGGGGATCGTAATGAAATAGAGGACAAGAAGAAATTACCAGAGAAGAGAGAGAACAGACAAAACAGTCAAATTTAAATTTGGTTTAATCCCCCCCAAGTACTTATGTGTCACTCAGGTCTAAGCTTATAAGAGAATGAGACTCCTTAAATGTAAATGTTTCCTAGTTAGGCCCTAGGTTGTAGACCTAATTAGGCTTGCTCAGGTTAGGCTTAGGCTAGACCATTTAGCCTAATTCTGCAATTTTTGTTAAGTAAGGTTAAGGTTTGTAAATTCCCACACACGGACCACCAATGCGAAAAATGCTCTGTATGATTGGTCCACAATTAACCCACCCCTTATATCTCCAGTCTAACTATAGAGTAGATCAAGTCTAGCCTAGAGGGGTCAGCCTAGAGATTCCGGAAATGGTCCAGAGCGGGCAGATAAATTGAGGTCCACAGTAGGATTCCTCACAAGATTAGGTTAGGGCAATCTACCTTCACCTTTGTTAAGCTATGAGTTGATGCTGGGTCTTAGGCCACAATGTAGGCCTAACTTGTCTGACCCAGCTTAATTTAATGTTATTAACTGTTTGGTGTAAAAACTCAATTAGTCACTTACTTTTAGTTATTGCAGTCTCTCCCTTCTCCGGTTGTCTCCTTGTCGAGAGCGTACTTTGCTGGTACGTCCTCTCGCCCCGTTCTTCGTTTTCGTTCTCCCTTTGTTCTCCTCTTCGCGGGGCTTCTCGTACCAGCGTTGTCTTGGTTTATTCCCGGTTGGTTGAGCGGTAATGTATCTCCATTACCGAGCACGCTCCTCCCACACAGTATATAAATACTAGTGTGGAGAATAACTCTGGTGAGCAACCAATTGGTTTCTTCCACCCAGTTATTGACATAAAAGGAATTTAATGATTGTTAGATTAACTACCTACCTACTCAGTGAACCATTTTCGTTACCTCCCAACTACCCACTCATCAGTTTTCCATACAGGGATGTGCGGTGAAACTAGCGATTGGATACGCTGCTGCCAATATATATATATATATATATATATATATATGGCTCAAATAGAGTGGAGAACAGTTTTAGAGAATAAAACAATTGAAGAAATGCTAACAACCTTGGAAAAAAAAGACGCTGAGAGTTTTAGAAAAATATGCTCCGAAATCACAGCCAAAAGAAAAGAGGAGCTGGCGAGAGAGATAAAAGAGAAGAATATTCCACAAAAGAAAGAGAGTGGAGGCGAAGTTAGCCAACTGCTGAGATAATGCCAGGAAAGTAATACAAGAAAAACTGGAGGGTGTCGATAGGGAAATATAAACCCTGATTAAGAACCATACAGTGACGGAAGAGGAAAAGGCGGTAGAAGCAATAAAGGAAAATCCAAAATACTTCTGTAGCTATGCGAATAGGAAAACAAAAACACGCGCCGCTATCGGGCCCTTAAGGAAGAGAAATAATGAACTAACCAACAATCTAAAAGACATGTCTGAAACATTGAGGACCCAGTATGAATCAGTTTTCAGTACCCCAAAAAGTGACAAAGCGATACCTGACATAGATTCATTCTTTGAAGAGAAATTGCAAGGAGAGTGTATAGCGGACTTTGATTTTACCTCAGAAGATGTAGCGAGAGCTATAGGACAAATGAAGTATTTGAAAGAATAGTTAGAGAGAAAATCTCTGATTTCTTAGACACACTGGAAAGATTCAACGAAAATCAGTACGGATTCCGATCAGGTAGATCATGCCTATCACAACTAATAGAGCACTATAACAATATCCTAGATGCACTTGAAGGCAATGACAACAACGATGTCATATACACGGATTTTTCTAAAGCTTTTGACAAATGTGATCATGGGATAATATCACATAAAATGAAATATATGGGAATAACAGGCAAAGTGGGAAAATGGATCTACAACTTCCTCAGAGAACGTCTTCATGTAAATGAAGTGGAGGCCTTGCAGAGGGACACGAACAAAATATACAAGTGGTCAGAAGACATGACATGACATTTAACACCGAAAAATTTCAGTTCTTGTGATATGGTAGAAATGAAGAACTTAAACAGACTGCATATTATGCTCCAGATAGACAAGAAATTCAGAGAAGCACGAAAGGGATCGATCTGGGGGTAATAATGACCGATAATGCTAAATTCGAAACACAAAATCAGATAGCAATAAATAAAGCAAAAAGAGTCGCGGGACAGGTACTAAGAACGTTCAAAAGAAGGGACAAGACAGTAATGATTCCCCTGCTGAGAACATTGATTATACCAAAACTTGAATAATACTCAGTCTTGACGTCCCCATAAAAAGGAAGAAACTAATAGACTAGAAGAAACTCAAGAGATATTTCACAGCAAAGATTGATGGCTGCAAAGAGCTCAACTACTGAGAAAGACTACGTAAACTAAATCTGTACTCCACTGAAAGAAGAGGGAGGTACACCATAATCTACACATGGAAAATGATCGAAAAACTGGTACCAAACCTCAAACTAAATCCAATTACCATTCATACAACACTAGAAAATAGGGAAGGCGGTATGTGTAGTATTCCCAAATTAAAAGCCCGCCAAGGGACCTCTTCAACACTGAAGGAAAATAGCTTGGTTGTCAGGGGGCAAAGACTTTTTAACCAGCTTCCAAAGAACCTCAGAAACGTTACAGGGGTCAAAGTTGAAGTCTTCAAGAGAAGACTAGATGCCTGGCTCAGGACGGTACAAGATGAACGGAGTTTACCTAGCTATGTACGGTGGAGAGCGCAAGAAAGCAACTAGTTCCTCCACCAAGCCAGGCCTAGAGGCGGGGCCACCAGCTTGACCTTCGTGTGAAGAGAGACCAGTACACGGAGCATGAACGAGGTATATATATATATATATATATATATATATATATATACACAGTAATGTGCAAAAGTCAGCGACCACTGTCGATCTGATAACCATTAGATAATCTGTTGTATGAAAATTGGTTTTGATACTAAAATACATATCAACTAGAATCTCTGGTTCATATTAACGTATAACTAAGTTATTACTTAAGTGTATAAAGTTGTATAAGCTGGATGACCCTCTAGTCTGCATAAATTGGACTTGAGGGTTGATTCATTATATTACTTATAACGCATGTGTTTAAAGATCTAGCGAACTATTACTGATGGATCTGCAGTAAATGCTCCTAAGCTATTGTTATATCAATATTTACATTTAAAAGTATTGACATATTCACTTAAATTCTGCAAAACAAATTTATCCAAAGCGTTTCTCATTATAATCCTAATTCATGCTTCTTTTTTTTCTTTCACAGGCTTAAGGAATGACAAAAAGTACAATTTCTGATGAGATTAGATATAAAATAATACATTTGCATGGTGAGGGACTGAGTCAAGGAAAAATAAGTGAATCTACAGGCGTTTCCAAAACTGGTGTACAAAAAATCTTGGCTCGTTACAGATCAAATGGGACCCCAGCTGATCGCCCTAGATCAGGGAGGCCCTCTGAGCTTTCTCCATCTGATCTACAGTATCTAGAGATTACTTCCCTTCGAGACAGAGGCAAATCCAGCACTTCACTTGCAGCAGATCTCGAAAAAACAATAAGTGTCTCAGTTGATCCCTTTACTGTATGAAGGAAACTTAACTCAGTAGGTCTTAAAAGACGTGTTGCAGCAAAAAAGCCACTTTTAAGGAATGGAAATAAAGAGAAGAGAAGAAAATGTGCTTTGGAACACAAGTATTGGACATCTGAGACCTACTGAATTAAGTTTCTTTCGTACAGTAGAAGGATCAACTGAGACACCTGTTGTTTATTCGAGATCCGCCGCAAGTGAAATGCTGGATTTGTGTCTGTCTCGAAGGGAAGTAATCTTTAGATATTGTAGATCAGATGGAGAAAGCTTAGAGGGCCTCCCTGATCTAGGACGATCAGCTGGGGTCCCATTTAATCTGTGACGAGCCAAGATTTTTTGTACACCAGTTTTTAGAAACGCCTGTAGATTCACTTATTTTTCTTTGACTCAGTCCCTCACCATGCAAATGTATTATTTTATATCTAATCTCATCAGAAATTGTACTTTTTGTCATTTCTTTAGCCTATGAAAGGAAAAAAACAGCATGAATTAGGAGCATTTACTGCAGATCCATCAGTAATAGTTCACTAGATCTTTAAACACATGCATTATAAATAATATAATGAATCAACCCTCAAGTCCAATTTATGCAGACTAGAGGGTCATCCAGCTTATACAACTTTATACACTTAAGTAATAACTTAGTTATACGTTAATATGAATCAGAGGTTCTATTTGATATGTATTTTAGTATCAAAACCAATTTTCATACAACAGATTATCTAATAGTTATCAGATCGACAGTGGTCTCTGACTTTTGCACAGTACTGTATATATATATATATATATATATATATATATATATATATATATATGCAAATAACTGCAATGACCGCGCAGTATATAAATGAATAGAAACGACATAAGTATTAAGGAACGTTTCTGCACACGAGGAGGAGAGATAACGAAATAATGAAAAATGAGGCGAACCGCCTCATTTTTCATTATTTCGTTATCTCTCCTCCTCGTGTGCAGAAACGTTCCTTAATACTTATGTCGTTTCTATTCATATATATATATATATATATATGGTGTCCCATAAGTCGGATGTCATAGGAAAATTTATTTTAAATTAAATTTACAAAAGTAATACATTAGAACTAAACCAAATGTTCAAATTGATGTTTTGTTTTGGGACCTTTTTTTTTGTTGTTGTTGGTAGAGTAACACCCAATGATTAATATGTAAGTTTCCTCAGGAAAAGGCGGAAATTGTTCTTTTGCACGCTTCTGGCCTTGCCAAAGACAGATAGCTGAAGAATTTCACCGTCGTCATCCCACTAAACTACAACCTGGTGGTACTAGGGCAATTGCGTCCTGGTCAAGTGCGTCCCGGACAATTGCGTCCCGGACAATTGCGCACTTCTCCAACTACTATATGAAGTTTATTTATTAGAGAAGTGAATAGAAAGTTAGTATCGGAATTTCAAATATACTTTTCATTTTAACCTATTAAACTTGTTATATGTTCATAAGTTCTGTTCGAAACTGTTCTCTAAAACTTTATCCATCATCAGCAACATCATTGTCAAATTTTATGGGTTACGTCCACTTAAGATAAAGTTAGTTTCGTTAGTTTTAACGAAAATATCACAACTTAACCTAACCAATCGTCAAGGGCATGCAGTTGACCTAACTGGGCATTCAATTAATCTAACCGGGCATTATATCCCATACAAAATTACAATAACAAACATACTCGTCCCTCGTCATTGGCGTCCCTGGACAATTGCGTAGGTGAAGTCACAATGAACTTTCTCTTCACTTCTCTAATAAATAAACTTCATATAGTAGTTGGGGAAGTACGCAATTGTCCGGGACGCAATTGTCGGGGACGAAATAAAACCGGACGCAATTGTCCAGGGACGCCAATGACCGGGACACATTTGTCCGGGACGCACTTGACCAGGACGCAATTGTCCTGTCACCCGACCTGGTCAGTGTTCTGTTGGTCGAATGCTTTCATGATTCAAGGAGACTGAGAGTGTTCAGGACGAAGCAAGAGCGGGTCGCCCGAGAACTTCAACTGGTGCTGAAAGCAGTATTGATATTTTTTCAGGATCGCAGTAAGTCCACAACGATCGGTGAGACAGAGTGCGTATGAAAGCGGACATTCAATATTGCACCGAATATTGCAACGTCAAAAATTTCATCCGTACAAGATACATTTTGTACAAGAATTACACGGGGATGATACAGATCGACGACTTCAATTTTGTAAATGGTTTAAGTAAAAAAGAAACCTAGCGGACGATATCATGTTTAGCGATGAGGCGTGTTCCCACTTGAACGGATGCGGAAACAGACGCAATACCGTGTACTGGGCGCAGGATAATCTTCATGTCGCTGTTGATGCTCATCACCAAACTAACCCAAGAGTAATGGTTTGGTGCGGCATTCATAAAAATCTTGTTTTGGGACCAGTATTTCTGGGAGGAGGACTTAATGCCCAACGATATCTCCAGTTGTTGCATGATGCGTTGGAACCGTATTTGGACGAAATGCCACGCGCGGTGCGACATCGGTTTTACTTTCAGTACGGTGGAGCACCACCTCACTTTGACGTTGCGACGTTGATTGGATGAAGTTCTCCATGGGCGAACCCAGGGATTGGGCGCAGGGGACCAATCGAGTGGCCACCAAGATCCTCGGACCTCACTCGCACCCTTAGATTTTTCCTCTGGGGTCACCTTAAGCCTGTTGTGTTCATTGACCGTCCACGCACCAATGAAGACCTTAAAGAGAATATTCGTGCTGTTTGTGCAAAAATCACACCAGAGACTTTATCACGTTTACATTGAAGTTTGGAACATCGTATCAACATGTGCGAGCAAGAAGGACATCAATTTGAACTTTTCTTTTCATTCTAATGTATTACTTTTTAAAATTTAATTTAAAATAAATTTTCCTATGAGACAGGACTTATGGAACACCCTGTATATCATATATCAGGGGTGTCTAACCTTTTTCCATGAAGTGCCATATTTCAATTAATGACCCACACCTAGGGCCAGTGCGCAAATTTTAGATAAAATTTTATTTTAAATTTAAATTTTATTGAAATAAAATACGACATTAGATAATGAATTTTCAGTATCCGCCATCTGGGCCTGATACAAATCTTTGGCGGGCCGGGCTCTGGCCCGCGGGTCTTACGTTGGACAAGCCATATATACTGTATATATAAGGCTATGTGATTAATTCATTAGTTGATCCCATACTGGATTACATACTGAACCATATAATACGGAATACTAAAATGTAATTTATGTTGACATTTTTCGCGTGTAATTTAGTTCTTTCAAACATTAGATGGCAGAAGAGGAAAAAATTAATGCAGAAGTGGACAAAGTTTCCGATTTATTATAAATAGTCTTTAATAAGAGTATAACCCTCTTGGATAATCACTTCATCAAGTCAGAAACGCTAGAGTACCCTGAGATGAATTCCATCGCGCGTGAATAACTCGAGTTTATTAAAGTTATTCCCAAAAATTGCAAATTGAACCCTCTCCTAATTACATAAGCATGAACCTCTTCCAAATTATATGGAAAACAGGAAGTTATTCTGGAAAGGGAGAAAATGCAAGGGTCAAGTCTGGAGGAATGACTACTAATGTGAAAAAATAAGAGTTAGTGTTTTGGTGCAAGTTCATCAAATACATGAAAGATATTTTAGTGACCTGGTTGGAAAGAAAGATGAACTGGAAGTGAACGTAAAAACAGTTTATTTTGGTAGTGTATGTAGGAGTGTGTACCAAGGACTGGAAGACATTAAATTAGCGGAAGTTGGACGAGTAGTATGCAAGTTGAAGAAAGGAAAGTCATTACGATTTGATAGAATATGTAGTAAAACGATTAAATGTAGAAGTATATTGGTAAGTGAACAGCTGTAGAAGATTTCAGAAAACGTGAGAAAGTGGGTGTCCACCAGGGAACTTGGACAAAAGGTGTAATTGTACAACACTATAAAAATAAAGCTGAAAGAAGTGAATATAAAAACTAATATAAAACTATTTCACTAGTCTTTTAAGTATTAGGGCCTACTGAAAAAATAGACGGTAGAGTACGGTATTAATAGACAGAGTAAAAGAAATTAATTCATTTGGGTGATGAATAAGGTTGTTTCAGGGAACGCAAAAAAATGTGATGGTCAGACATTAGGAGAGAGGGAGAGAGAGAGAGAGAGAGAGAGAGAGAGAGAGAGTTACAAGGAGTTACAAGGAAAATTAGTACCTCAAAAGGCCTTGCGGCCCATACCGAGGAGGTACCAATGGCAACGGGTGCCAGGGAAAATTCTGTCACCCTCAAATAGTGTGCAAGATTCGGTCTAACCTTTACTTGAACTGATCCACAGAGGAACTGTTCACAACTTCTGAAGGTAGACTGCTCCACGTGTCACAGATCTTATAGGTAAAGTAATTCCCACACACACTAGTGCTTAACCGTTTTAAATCCAACTTCCAACCATTGTTGCAAGTTGAGTTATCATTTAAACTAAACATGCTTCTAAAATCGGCATTGTTGAACCCGCGTAAGAACTTGAAAACCTCGATCAGTTGACCGCACAGCCTCCGAGTTTCCAGCGAAAACAAATTCAGGGCGCGTAAGCGTCGATTGTAGCCCATATGCCTAGCGGAAGGGATTAACTTTGTAGTCCTCGCCTGCATTCGCTCCAGCCTCTCAATCTTTACTGAGGGTGGCCGACCAGAACTGCACAGCATACTCCAGGTGCGGCCGAACCAGAGAATTGTACAGAAAGAGCACAATCTCCTTGTTCCGAAATCGAAATTGCCTCCTGATATAACCCACCAACTTCTGGGCTTTCTTTTCCACCTCTACGCACTGTTTGGTAAAATTAAGGTCGCTGCTAATTAGCACATTGAGGTGGACACCACCCCTCTGATACAGGTCCCACCCCTCTGAACGGGTCAACAAACCTGACGCCCAGTGGGACGCACAAGTCTTGCACCCTCTCGTTGATGCCAATATGACCTTACTGAGCGCGTGGTCACTGGCATTCATCCGCGGTAAAATATCCATCAACATTCCCTTGTCTGTCTTCAGTTTTAGATCATCCGCAAGAGACAAGATCTCGGTGATGATCCCTTCTGTAGAACCTACCCTCCCGCCTTTGAGGAACAGGTCGTTGCCACCAGCGTGGACAACGATCGCAGTCCCCCGACTAGCCACGCGCAGCTTCTCTACCTCCTTCCTTAAGTGCGCCGTTCCCCGCCCAGGTAAGCACCTTACCTTCCTCCCGTCCCGGTTTGCAGGAGCAAAATACTTCTCCTTGCCCCTGATCTGCGAGTCCCCAATCAAAACGGTGTCTTCCTCCTTTGCGCACAGGAGACTAAAGCGGTTGGAGGTCCTGACAGGGGCAACCGGGGTCTCAGGCTTCGGCTTCGAAGCCTTCTTGCCCGAGACCTTTCGATACCCGTCGCCACCCATAGACTCGGCCGCACTCACACCACCCGACCCACCCCGACCGGCAGCTACATCCTTCAGTTTCGTTGGGCCATCAGTAGGCCCCTTCCCACCCTTCTCTGTCGACCCTTTCTTTGCGCCCTCCCTGCTCTCCACCTTGCGCCGCAATTCCGTGCATTCCACGTGAGTCGCTGGCGATTCCTGACACTGATTTTGTACCCTGGCCCCCGATTGCATCTCTACCCTTTCTCCGCGGTCCCGAGCTCTGTCCAGTCCATCGTTGGACCGCCTTTTTAGGGCAGCTATCCTATCAATGAGCTCCGGGGTGGAGGGCGCAGCCGCGTCAGTGACCGCCGCACCTCCAACAGCCGATCTGGACGACTCGAGCCGCCGGACCCTCTCCTCTAGCTTCTCGTAAAACTGCACGAGTTCGCAAAAGCGGCACATGCTGGAGTGGTTGATCTTCTCGAAGCAGCTTCTTTGAAGTTCGTCACCCACTGGTTTACTCCACACCTCGCACATTCAGCCTTCAGTTTCTGCGGTCCAGTTATTGTAACTTTTTTTTTCCTGAACTCTGAATACACTGAATAAGATAAAGCGTTCTAGCAATGAAAACTATCAAAAACGTTCTGACCAGTATATAAAAAAGGAGGAGGGAGGGGTGAATTCTTCCCGCGCGTAGACGCATCCGCCTATTTGCAAGTGACGTTCATCCCATCCAGAAGACTACACCTCTAGCTGCTGCCGCACCGACCAAAGGTCTCCCCAGGGCCGGACAGTCCCAAACGTGTCGCAGCTACCAACTGACAAACACTTGCGACGCAGGCGTCACGGATTTCCCGCCAGGAACGACAGCGAGATGCATCCCCTTACCAGTAGCGGATTATAATGGGGGCAAAGGGGGCATTTGCCCCCGGCCCCAGATGCTGACCGGCCCCAAGATGCTGACCGACCCAAAGAAACTATGTAAACGCTATAATCTACCGTTGAAATAATTGGTCGACCGTGAGGAAGAAAAAAAATTCTAGATTCCGCTTCTACAAAACCTAGTTTAGTATCCCATTTATGTGAACAAAGTATACATTTTCTGTAATCACATCTTTGTTTTTGTTTCGTTTTCTGTTGATCGATCCCAGTCAGCTGATCACATCACTCATGTATGATGTATCAGGTAAAGAATTGTGTTTTTCTAGTGTTTATTCATTGCCCCCCCTAACAATACTTAATCCGGCCGTGCCCCTTACTAAGTCTTACTAGTCACTCACAAGCGGCTAGACTCTTAGAATCCAGTGTTCAAGGGATATCCCACCAGACCCAGAGGCTACGCCCATATGTTTACGCTGACCTCGAGAGAGAGAGAGAGAGAGAGAGAGAGAGAGAGTTACAAGGAGTTACAAGGAAAAGAAGTACAAAAAAAGGCCTTGCGGCCCATACCGAGGAGGTACCAATGGCAACGGGTGCCAGGGAAGATTTTCTGCACCCTCAAATAGTGTGCAAGATTTGGTCTAACCTTTTCTTGAAATGATCCACCGAGGAACTGTTCACAACTTCTGAATGTAACCTGTTCCACGTGTCACAGATCTTATAAGCAAAGTAATTCCCACACACACTAGTCCTAAACCATTTCAAATCCAACTTCCAACCATTGTTGCGAGTTGGGTTATCATTTAAACTAAACATGCTTCTAAAATCGACATCGTTGAACCCGCGTAAGGGCTTGAAAACCTCGATGAGTTGACCGCGCAGCCTCCGAGTTTCCAGCGAAAACAAGTTCAGGGCGCGTAAGCGTCGATTGTAGTCCATATGCCTAACGGAAGGGATTAACTTTGTGGCCCTCGCCTGCACTCGCTCCAGCCTCTCAATATCTTTCCTGAGGGTGGGCGACAGCGAGATGCATCCCCTTACCAGTAGCGGATTATAATGGGGGCAAAGGGGGCATTTGCCCCCGGCCCCAGATGCTGACCGGCCCCAAGATGCTGACCGACCCAAAGAAACTATGTAAACGCTATAATCTACCGTTGAAATAATTGGTCGACCGTGAGGAAGAAAAAAAATTCTAGATTCCGCTTCTACAAAACCTAGTTTAGTATCCCATTTATGTGAACAAAGTATACATTTTCTGTAATCACATCTTTGTTTTTGTTTCGTTTTCTGTTGATCGATCCCAGTCAGCTGATCACATCACTCATGTATGATGTATCAGGTAAAGAATTGTGTTTTTCTAGTGTTTATTCATTGCCCCCGGCCCTAAAAATACTTAATCCGGCCGTGCCCCTTACTAAGTCTTACTAGTCACTCACAAGCGGCTAGACTCTTAGAATCCAGTGTTCAAGGGATATCCCACCAGACCCAGAGGCTACGCCCATATGTTTACGCTGACCTCGAGAGAGAGAGAGAGAGAGAGAGTTACAAGGAGTTACAAGGAAAAGAAGTACAAAAAAAGGCCTTGCGGCCCATACCGAGGAGGTACCAATGGCAACGGGTGCCAGGGAAGATTTTCTGCACCCTCAAATAGTGTGCAAGATTTGGTCTAACCTTTTCTTGAAATGATCCACCGAGGAACTGTTCACAACTTCTGAATGTAACCTGTTCCACGTGTCACAGATCTTATAAGCAAAGTAATTCCCACACACACTAGTCCTAAACCGTTTCAAATCCAACTTCCAACCATTGTTGCGAGTTGGGTTATCATTTAAACTAAACATGCTTCTAAAATCGACATCGTTGAACCCGCGTAAGGGCTTGAAAACCTCGATGAGTTGACCGCGCAGCCTCCGAGTTTCCAGCGAAAACAAGTTCAGGGCGCGTAAGCGTCGATTGTAGTCCATATGCCTAACGGAAGGGATTAACTTTGTGGCCCTCGCCTGCACTCGCTCCAGCCTCTCAATATCTTTCCTGAGGGTGGGCGACCAGAACTGCACAGCATACTCCAGGTGTGGACGAACCAGGGAATTGTACATAGAGAGCACAATCTCCTTGTTCCGAAACTGAAATTGCCTCCTGATATAACCCAACAGCTTCTGGGCTTTCTTTTCCAACTCTACGCACTGTTTCGTAAACTTAAAGTCGCTGCTAATTAGCACACCCAAGTCCTCTTCCAAATCAGTCGGCTCGATATTACTTCCCAACATCGAGTAGTCCGACTTGGGATTGGCGTAGCCAATGTACATCACCTTGCATTTACCCAATTAAACGGCATTTGTCATTTTTCGGACCACTCTCCTATCCTACGTAGGTCCGTACGCAGTTCCTCGATCGCTTCGGGCGTCCCAACATTGGCCCCAAGCTTCGTGTCATCAGCGAATTTGGCAATCCGACTGACGATGCCACCGTCGATATCATTTATGTAAATGATAAACAACAGTGGTCCCAAAACGGAACCCTGAGGAACCCCACTAGTGACCGAGGCCCGACCCGAACTAACCCCTTTAATTACAACCCTCTGCCGCCTATTCTTCAGCCAGTTTTCAGTCAACCTACCTACTTCCCCACCGATACCCAGCACGCGGACTTTCGCCATTAGCCGGCGGTGAGGTACCTTATCAAAGGCTTTCTGAAAGTCGAGATAAAGTATATCAATCGCCCTACTCTTATCATACTAACTCAACATGACGTGGAAAAACTCGAACAAGTTGGTGAGACACGACCTATGCCGTCTAAACCCATGTTTGGAGTCCCCAAGCAGCTTGTAGGAATCCAAATGGTCAACGATCCTATCCGCTATTATCCCCTCTAATAATTTACCTACAACTGAAGTGAGACTAATGGGATGATAGTTCCCTAGACTTTCGTGATGCCCTTTCTTAAAGATAGGGGTCAGTTGGCTTCCCTCCAGTCACCAGGCACTTGGCCCGTCTCCAACGATTTGTTGAAGACTGTAGCCAGGTTGGGAGCCACCTGGTCGCGCACCTCCCCAACACTCTGGGGAGAAACTGGTCTGGCCCAGGAGCCTTAAACCCGCTCAGTTTGTCTATTCTATCGGCAACGACTGTCGCGGTACATCGAACACTATCCAGGCCAGCACCTTCGTGCCGGACGCCTGGCTCGGGGATGACGCGGGTGTCCTCCCTGGTGAACACTCTCGCAAAGTACACATTAAGCACATTAGCGATGTCCGTGTCGGAGGTCCGCAGAACCGCTGGGCATCATGCTTCTAATGGGCTTTCTACTATTAACATAACTGAAGAACTCCTTAGGTTCCCCTTGCAGAGGCTTGCCACCCGTAGTTCTTCGTTACGTTTCGCTAGCCTAACCTTCGCCTTCACTTCCCTACACAGGCGAACATACACTTCAGTGTTCTCATGGGAACGATTGGCCTTCGCCCTCCTATACGCCACTTTCCTATTTCGGATAGCCGAAGCGATGTCACGACTGAACCACTTAGGCTGCGTTGAAGCAGGGGTGACAGGTTTTGAGGGTATGGCAGCAGACTACAGCACCATAAACTCATCCTGGAATGCACTCCACTCTCCTTCAACATCGCCGCCCACCTCTAACCCAATCTCACCTATGCTATCCCGGAGGCTAACAAAGTCCGCCCGCCGTAGATCGAGCTTACTGCCTCTCGAGTTACTACGCTTCACCCGAGGGACGCACACAGGGAACCTAATCAGACCGTGATCACTCCTGCCCAACGATTCGTCAACGGTGAGGCCAGTGACGAGGTTGTCTTCGGTCGTAAATACTAAGTCTAGAATGCTTTCGCCTCGTGTAGGCTCATTGACCCGCTGAGTGAGGAAGTTCTCATCAGCAAAGTCAACTAGCCTCCTCCCTTCAGCATCAGCAGTCCTGTCTTCCCACTTTATGCCGCGACAGATGAGGTCTCCTAAACTAAACACACCCTATCCCCTAGCAGGCTACGGAGTTCGGTGTACAGGGCTGTATCCTCCTCGAGGAGGAGATGCGAAGGTCTGTACACCAAGAGAGAGAGAGAGAGAGTACAAGGAGTTACAAGGAAAAGTAGTACCTCAAAAGGCCTTGCGGCCCATACCGAGGAGGTACCAATGGCAACGAGTGTCACGGAAAATTTAATACACCCTCAAATAGTGTGCAAGATTCGGTCTAATCTTTTCTTGAACAGATCCACAGAAGAACTGTTCACAACTTCTGAAGGTAACCTGTTCCACGTGTTACAGATCTTATACGTAAAGTAATTCCCACACACACTAGTCCTCAACCGTTTGAAATCCAACTTCCAACCATTGTTGCGAGTTGGGTTATCATTTAAACCAGTGCTCTTCAACCTGGGCGGTACCGCCCACTAGTGGGCGAAGGATCTCATTAATCTAAAGGTAATTGCAATTAATTTTATTGTTTTATGCAGGGTATATAACTTTTAGTTTGAGTTTTTGCATTTTTAATTTTGGTGGGCGATACAGAGATTCAAAAGTTACAAAAGTGGGCGGTAAGCATAAAAAGGTTGAAGAGCACTGATTTAAACTAAACATGCTTCTAAAATCGACAGTGTTGAGCCCGCGTAAGAACTTGAAAACCTCGATGAGTTGACCGTGCAGCCTCCGAGTTTCCAGCGGAAACAAATTCAGGGCGCGTAACCGTTGATTGTAGCCCATATCCCTAACGGAAGGGATTAACTTTGTGGCCCTCGCCTGGACTCGCTCTAGCCTCTCAATATCTTTCCTGAGGGTGGGCGACCAGAACTGCACAGCATACTCCAGGTACGGCCGAACCAGAGAATTGTACAGCGAGAGCACAATCTCCTTGTTCCGAAATCGAAATTGCCTCCTGATATAACCCAACAACTTTTGGGATTCTTTTCCACCTCTTTCGCACAGTTTGGTAAACTTAAGGTCGCTGCTAATTAGCAAACCCAAGTCCTCTTCCAAATCAGTGGCCTCGATATTACTCCCAAGAGAGAGAGAGAGAGAGAGAGTTACAAGGAGTTACAAAGACAAGAGGAAGCCTCAAAGACCTTCCCGTCCACTCTGGGAGGTTCCTGTTATTAAACAAGTTTATTTTTCTTTCAACTATCCTAGCATTAGTAGAAAACTGGATAGATAAGTAGAAGGCTCTCTCCCCACCCTCTGCCCCATCCCTGCCAGAGGCAGGTACGGAAAAAGGTTGAAGAAAATACCTTCACCCTAGAAAATTAGCCAGGGAAATTTTACAGGAAAGTGGAGAATATATAAAAAGCTCTATAATAAGCATGCTCACAGCGACACCGTGCAAGCGAACTCCTGCAGAGTTATGTTTTAGTCTTAAACTATGAGAGTACTTAGTACTTTGTCTAGCCTATTTTTAAACACATTTACACTTTGGCTGGAAACAACCTCTGAGGGAAGTTGGTTCCAGATATTAACTGTTTTATAGGAAAAGAAATTGCCGCAGACAGAGGTCCTAAATGTCTTTAGTTCCAGTTTAAACCCATTATTTCTTGTCGGATTGGCATTAAGTGAGAATAAGTTTCTGTAATCTACCCTGTCTATTCCGTTGAGCATCTTGAAGACTTGAATAAGCTGACCGCGCAACCTCCTCGTTTCTAAGGTAAACAGATTTAGGCGCTCCAATCTCCGTTGGTAGCTTTGCATTCTCATTGAAGGGATCAATTTTGTAGCCCTTGCTTGTACTCTTTCTAACCTTTCTATGTCCTTCCTGAGGGATGGAGACCAAAACTGCGCACAGTATTCCAGTTGAGGTCTGACTAGTGAATTACAAAGAGACATTACAGTCTCCTTGTTCCGAAACTGGAACTGTCTTTTAATATAACCTAATATTTTTAAGGCCCTCTTTTCGACTTCTGCACAGTGCTTCGACGGTTTCAGATCGTTGCTGATATAGACTCCTAAGTCTTTCTCTAGAACGGTCTCAGTCAAGTTCCTTCCCAAGAGAGAGTAATCGGTCTTCGGGTTTTTATAACCTATGTGCATTACCTTACATTTGTCCAAGTTGAATGGCATCTGCCAAGTAGCAGACCATTCGCCCAACCTGTCAAGATCATTCTGAAGCGTTCTTACGCCCTCCTCAGTACCTACACTACTTCCTAATTTCGTATCGTCTGCAAATTTGGAGGTTGTACTTAGAAGCCCGACATCTATGTCGTTAATATAGATGATAAAAAGTAAAGGACCCAGAACGGAACCCTGTGGGACACCAGTGGTGACGGGCGCCCACTCCGAAGCCACTCCATTTATTACCACTCTCTGCTTTCTATCTTTTAACCAATCCTCAATCCAGTTGGAAATGAGCCCGGTGATTCCTAGTCTTTTGACTTTAGCCATCAATCTCGCGTGAGGGACTTTGTCAAAGGCTTTTTGAAAGTCGAGATACACTATATCTATTGCCCTACTTGCCTCGTACAGTGTATGTATATTATGGAAAAACTCTAACAGGTTTGTCAGACAGGATCTATGTCGCCTAAATCCATGTTGAGAATAAAAAATTAGATTGTTAGATTCAAGATGATACACAATACGTTTTGTAATGATGGATTCCAACAGTTTGCCGACAACTGATGTTAAACTGGTCGGGCGGTAATTACAAGGATTTTCCCTATCACCCTTTTAAAAGATTGGTGTTACATTTGCTAACTTCCAGTCGGTTGGAACTTTCCCTAACTCGATTGATTGTTTGAATATGGATACTAAGTCGTCAACAACATTGTGGCTAACCTCTTTTAATACCCTTGGAAGAAGTAAGTCGGGGCCAGGTGATTTGTATTTGTTCATCTTATCAATTAATTGCTGTACCTCATTTCTCTTAAAACTTATCGTCTCTATGGGATGGTCACCGTCATATGTAATCCGAGGACTTGGCACTTCTATTGTGACTTCCTCCGTGAAGACTGTAACGAAGAACTCGTTTAACGTATAAGCTATATCTTTATCATCGAATTTCAGTACGCCATTTCTATCTTTTAGGGGGCCTACAGAATTTTTAATTGGCTTTCTGCTATTAACATGGGCAAAAAATTCTTTAGGGTTAACTTTAGAGAGTGAGGCAACTCCAGCTTCTTCATCACGTTTGGCTGATCTAATTAAGGACTTAACCCTCCTACATAGGTTTATATAGTTTTCTGAATTAGTCTGGTTGAAATGCGACTGAAGTAGTTTGTAGGCTCTATTTCTTCCCGTAATAGCACTGCTAATTTCGTTGTTAAACCATTTCGGCGACTTTGTTGACAAGGAAACTATTTTAATGGGTATAATATTCTATTCTATCCTAAATTTATCCCTATATGAGCTCCAGGTGACAGTGACATCCTCACTTATTAGAACTTCAAGTGTGTCTAAACTACTTCGGAAGCTTTCAAAATTTGCTCTCGAGAAATCTAGTCTTTCACGAGTCTTTTTCGCGTGTATTAACTGGAACCCTGAGGTCAAACCTAATCAAATTATGATCGCTGTTACTCAAATTTTTACCAATAGTCAGGTTAGAGACTAGGTCATCTTCGTTCGTGAATATGAGGTCTAGTTTATTATTATCCCTTGTAGGACCGTCAACCCATTGACTTAATAAGTTATCATCTGCAAATTCCAACAGTCTTGAGCCCTCAGCATCAGCTGTTTTGTTTTCCCAATTTATATTACCACAATTAAAATCACCAAAAATCAAACTCATCTTATTATTCACTATTCTTCTTAATTGGTTATACAAGTTTATATCCTTATCAACGGGGTAGTGAGGTGGTTTTTATACTAGAAGCAGATGCACTACTTTATTATTTAGGTTTAGATCAATTCCCAACATTTCATGAGCAGATACGATATTACTGTTTACCGGGTGCAGGAAGTCCCGAGCATACAAAAGTACACCGCCGCCTTCCCTTCCGTTCCTATCTTTGTGAAACATTTGTAACCTACCATTTCAAATTCTCCTACAAAATCCCTTGTTTCAGAATGAATCCAGGATTTCGTTATTCCTATGATATCAAAGTTCTCAGTTTGGACTAGCGCTATAAATTCCATTAGTTTGTTTCTAATTGACCTAACATTGAAGAGCACAGTTTTGAGAGATTTTAAATTGTGATTTTTCCTAACTGGCCTGAGCCGTTTCCCGACGCAGTTGAACCAACTACTGTTGGAGGGAGACTAACTGCTACTGGAGGGGGACTAACTGCTGCTGGAGGGGGACTAACTGCTGCTGGAGGGGGACTAACTGCTGGGGGAGGAGGACTAACTGCGGGAGGACGACTAACTGCTGCGGGAGGACTAACTGCTGGGGGAGGAGGACCGACTGCTGGGGGAATAGGTTTAACAGTTGGGGGAGCAGGATCAATTGCTGGTTTGGGGGGTCCTAGTCCCTATTAATTATCTGGCTCGTGGCACCTGGAAGACATCGGAGTTGGTCACTCGTCTTGCTCCGAAAAAGTCCCCTTGATTCTTTACCATAGAATCCACAATTAAAAAGGATTCATCCTCTTCGTCGGCAAGTAAGTGAAACTTATTTTTGACGGTAATGGGTTCCGAATCCTTATGTTTTGGTTTTGGTTTGGAGGGTCTTTTATTTTTGACCAATTGGAATTCTCGTTCCTCCGTTCTACTTTCTGGAATATTCACCGTGTTTTCCAAGCGAGCCACGCTTTGTTCTAGATGTTTAATCTCACAGTTTATATCTGCTGATGTGTTTTCAGTCTGATCTTGTCCACTGGGTTGGATTTCCAGTGCTACGACCCGAGCTTCAAGCTTTTTAACTAATTCCTTTAGCTCTTTAACTTCCTTTTCGTGGTTTTCTCTAAGTTTACAAAACAAACATATACTCAGGGCTGTGATGTCGCTAATATTACCTTCGGGAAGTCGATACACCAATGATTAACTTTACATTTAAAGCGTTCCGCTTTCAATTCAGCTGGCCCTGTCATATTTTTTTTTTTTTACGATACGTTACTTTAAATAATACAATATGTTACTTTAAATAATACAATATGTTACTTTTAAATAATACGATACGTTATGATATGTTACTGTAAATAATACAATATATTACTTTAAAAAATACGATACGTTCCTTTTCAATAATACGATACGTTACTTTTAAATAATACAATATGTTTCTTTAATTAATATAACGGATGGTGAGAAGGGTAATGGTGAGTGCGGAAATAAACACGTGTTACAGACCGGAAACTGAGTTGAATACAGAAGTGAATGGAACCTGTGGGCTGCCGTTAGTAACAATGCAGTCTGATATTAATTTAAATAATACAATGCTATTTTAATTAGTATCTTGGTTAGTGAGGGAGGAATGGTGAATGCAGAAATATGGAAATAAATAAATACGTGCAAACGAGTGGCACGTGTTACAGACCGGAAATGGAATTGAATACGGAACTGAATGGGATCTGTAGGGAGCCGTTTATAACAATGCAGAATGATGTTACTTTAAGTAATATATGATGTTATTTTAATTTATTCAACGGATCGTCGGGCAGAAGTAGTGAATGCGAGAAATGGACCTGCGAGAGCACGTTGTTAGAAAATCTAGAAGAGGAAGAACCATTGTTGTCCCAAGGCGATATGATGACTAAGCTGATTGATGCAGCATTGCTTGTATATATTAAGTTAAGGTGTATATATATCCATCTCATAATTGTAAGGTTAGTGAAAAATTCACTTAATTTAGAGCTAACATTTTTGGGCTCTTGTGGCATCATTGTTTGGGCACTCTTGTGGCATCATTTTTTAGGGCGCTGCGCGTCTTTTTCTACTCGTTTGTGAAATGCGGTACTTACAGGGTGTGGTCTTACAGTTTGGTTGTTTAGATACAAGATTGTTGCACCGTGCAATAGTGCAGGTTGTGTTGTTGTTGCAAGGTTTAGAAAGAAGACCATAAATAGTGCCCCTTTTGTTTTGTTTTTATCTTAAATTCATGCAACTGAGGCCTAAGGTAGGCCCACATCGAGTCAGCAACCCTGAGGTAGGACCTAATAGGACCTCCAAGTCCATAAGTTTTTAATCTAGCTTAACTTGGGCTGTAGGTTGAACTGGCCCTTCAGAGCTTGGCCGTTCACGGCTCAGCTGGGATTTTGAACCCAATTAAAAAAAATATAACATGGTCCTTCAGAACCGGATTCTAGCCCAAGACTGAGTCAGTGACTATTTTTCGGCAAAGTTCTGATTGAGCAAATTGTAGCCCAAGTTAGGCATAGACGGGTTGAGCATTATTGAGTTAAGGTCCCAGGGTAGAAAGTTTGGTCGCCCAATTGCGAAACTTGGCCACTCGTCTGTCGTTGTTTTGGACCTACATTTTTACCGGTTTGGTTAATTTTGGTTTATTATTCGTAGGCGAAGGTTGCAGACTTCGGTGCGCCAGTTACTTGGGTGGAAAATTTGGTATTCCATACTGGTGGTTGGTCAGTACCCCAACCAAGCAATTCAGTTTATTTGAAAAAAAAAGCAAAATTTGCGTTTGATCAGTTTCGTTAAGTATTTTTGCCAATTCAGCTTATTTGGCATTGAGCCCAATTGTTGTTTGCATTGAAGATGAGTGCAGCTGAATTGAACAAGTTTAAAAAAAGGAGAAGCGCCTACAAAGGTCTAATTACAAAGGTCATTGCCACTATAGATTCTGCCATAGAGCAAGAGGATTTAAGCTTAGTGACTGCACAGCTTTCCATATTAGAAACTAAAAAGTTTGCTCTAAGTGAAGTAAATGTTAAAATTGAGGCTCTTATAGAAGGGGATGAAATAGAAAATAAAATAATTTACTTTGAAGAGATTATTGATGATATAATTAAAGTATGCCACCGAGCAAAGGAGTTTAGCAGCTCAGTACAGTTAGAGACCAGGTCTAATAATGAAATACAACCCTCAACAAATGGTGTTTGTGAAGTTAAGGTTAACAGATCTGCAGTTCAATTACCGAGGCTTGTACTCAAAACATTTTCTGGGAATATTCAGGAATGGCAAGGATGGGCAGACAGTTTTCAATCAGCAGTTCATTCTAGTCAAGTGTTAAGTGCGGTGGAGAAGTTTAATTATTTGCAGTCCCTCTTGGAAGGGGAGGCAGCAAAGACAATAGCAGGATTAGCATTAACAGAGGCTAATTATAATGTGGCTTGGGATATATTAAAGAAACGATTTGGTAAGCCAGAGATCTTAATTAAAAGCCACCTCCGTGAACTTTTAGCTATACCTCCTGTTAATAATCTCAATAGTGTCAAGGAGTTACGGCAGTTATATGATGAATTTGAAGTTAGAACTAGGTCCCTGGACAACTTGGGTGTAGGAATGGAAAGGTATGGTATAATGTTGGTCACTATACTGGAGTCTAAATTGCCTAGCTCAATTTTGCTTGAGTTAAGTAGGGGACACTCTACAGAGCATGTGTCAGCTCTACATGCATCCTCTGAGAATAAATTAAAGGGAATCAAGGAATGCATATTTTGCGAAGGCAACCACAAGTCATATAAATGTGAGGTGGCTGAGGCTTTACCTGTTGAGGAGAGAAAGGACAGGGTAACTAAGTCCACAGCATGTTTTAAATGTTTTTTGAAAGGTCACAGAGCAAGGTTTTTGTAAGTTTAAAATTTTGTGCAAAAAATGTCATGGCAGGCATCAGCCATTATTGTGTGAAAAGTGAAAACACTCCTAGTAGGCCTACCACAGAAGTAGAGGCATCAGTGGCACTTGCCACTGCTATGAAAGGGAGTAAAAGTAAAAGGGGATTATTGCAAACAGCTGCTGCCTTATTAATTGGGAATGATGGAGAAGCTACTGTAAGAGTGTTGTTTGATAGTGGTAGCCAGTGTAGCTTTATTAAGACCAGAATTTCCAGAAAATTGAAGTTTAAAGAACTTAAGAGGGAAAATTTAAGAATTTCTGGGTTTGGGGGTTCCGTTCAAACCCGAACCAAAGTTAAGAAGGTAGAAGTTCTGGTTAAGGGGTTGTTACCACAAAGTCCCACTATCAAGGTCCAAGCTGTAGAGATTGAGGAACTTTGTGCTTCAGTCACTACTTGTTTAGATATGGCATGTGTCCAAGAATTGCAAGTTAAAGGAATTAATTTGGGCAATAATAAGTTTGAAGGAACAGAAGATATTAGTCTTTTGATTGGAGCTGACTATTATTGGGACTTCATCACTGGTAATATTGTCCGCACATCTCGAGGCCCGGTAGCTATTGAAAGTAAGCTAGGCTGGATGTCACATGGTAGCTATTGCAATGAAATGGAGGTTAAAGCTCTTTTTGTTAAGATTGAGGAGAACAGCCATGGTTTGGAAAGGCATTTGAAAGCGTTTTGGAAACTTGAATCCATTGGCATAAAGCACAAACAGGCAAGTATAGTCAGGGCCGGATTTTCCAATAGGCAACATAGGCCATTGGCCTAGGGCCCACCAGTAACTGGGGGCCCACTGGGGACCTCCTACAATCCCTTGACACAAACAGTATCATTGACAAATTTGCCATAGAAAAAAGCAGGAAAAAGTAATTTTGAACTTCACATAGTTGTGCTTGCAAAATTTATTATGCTTCAGTTTCATTGTATTTTTCCATTATTCCTATGTGTAAGATGTACATGATATGGAACTTGATTTACTTTGATGTACTTGATATGGAACTAATTTGATTAAAAATTATTAATGTGTAATGTATTACATTATGTTGTAATTCTTATTGCAAAATTTATTATGCTTCAATTTGACTGTATTTTTTTCCATTATTCCTTTGTGTAAGAATAAGTTGTACATGATATAAAACTAATTTGAATAAAATTATTGATGTGTTACATTATGTTGTAATTCTTTTTTTTTTATTACAATATTACGATATATATATATATATAATATTTTTTTGGGGGGGGGGGGGGGGCACTGATAAGGTTTGGCCTAGGGCCCACAAGCAAGTAAATCCGGCCCTGAGTATAGTGAACGGTGATGTTTTAGAGCAATTTGAAAAAGGGATTGGGTTTAGAGATAGTTGCTATGAAGTTGGCCTCCCTTGGAAGGATTCTTGCAAACCCGGTTCAAACCTTCAGCTAGCTAATCGGAGGTTGGAGACTTCATTGTACAGGCTAAAAAAAAATTAGTTGTTAATTGAATACAATGAGGCCATCCTAAGCTATGTAAGGGAGGGCTATGCTGAAAGGGTGCAAGGTGAGCTGGTGAGCCAGGAGGCAATTTAAATGCAGATTTATTTTCCTTGTTACTGAGATTCAGGTTTGGTAGAGTAGCATTGACTGCAGATGTGAAGCAAGCCTTTTTGCAAATAAAGTTAAAACCAGAGGACAGAGATGCAGTAAGGTATCTGTGGGTGGATACGAAAGACTTGTTGAAAAATGAGCCTAAGGTTCAAGCATATAGAATGAAGTCAGTGTTGTTTGGCCTCAGCTCTAGTCCATTTGTGTTGGCAGCTACTATGCAGTACCATTTTAAGAAATATTCTGAAGTCTATCCTAACACTATTGAACACATAAGGAAAAATTTTTATGTTGATGATTTGCTGTGTTCCGTGGCTAATACAGAAATGGCTAAACAGATATTCATGGAGGCTAGTGCTATAATGAGGGAGGCTGGCATGGAGCTTAGAAAATGGCAGACCAATCATTCTCAATTACAAGGGTTTATGAGTCAGTCCTGTGTAGTACCTGATGCAGCAGAAAGTATTGAGGATTCTGGTATTAAGGAGTTGTGGGCAATAGACGCAAAAGTGCTAGGCATTGTTTGGCAGCAAGGAGAGGATTTGTTTACCTTCAATGAAATCTTTAGTAGAGCTGGCTGAGAATGAGACAAGGTGGACAAAACGTACAGCTCTTAGTTTGGCTTCAAAGGTCTTTGATCCTCTTGAATTCCTGGCTCCATTTGTGATAAAGTAAAAAATTTGGTTTCAGAGCCTCTGGGAAATTGGACTTGGTTGGGACCAAGAGTTACCTGATCATATGGTGGTAAGGTGGAAACATTTGTTCAAAGAATTGGCACATCTTGGAGACATTGAAATTCCAAGATGGTACTTTGGAGAGTTGAACAATAGTCCAGACAATTTGGAGCTGCACATCTTTTGTGATACAAGTGAGGAAGCCTATGCAACTTGTATTTATATAAGAGGCACATTGAAAGAGGAAGTAAGTTGCAGGTTGGTTGCTGCAAAGAGCAGAGTACCTAGCACCTTTGAAAAGGCTTTCTGTTCCAAGGTTGGAATTGATGGGTGCAGTTATTGCTAGTCGGCTTGCATTTACAGTGCAAAAGTCTTTGGCCCTCTATGAAATTCCAAGCTATTATTGGACAGACTCCACTATAGTTTGCCACTGGTTAAGAAGCCAGGCAAGGAAATGGAAACCATTTGTTGCTAATAGGGTGGAGGAAATTCAAGCACACACAGATCCCAAGCAATGGAAGCATTGTCCAGGCACCCAAAACCCAGCTGATTTACCAACACGAGGAATTTCAGTGAAAGATCTTGCACAGTCAAGTTTGTGGTGGAATGGGCCAGAGTGGCTAAAACTTGGAAGCGAAAACTGGCCTAATCAGCCAATTGTAGGAGAATGCCAGGCTCAAGAAGAATGGGTGAGTGAAATGAGAAAATGCACTGTGAACAGTTGTCAAGATATGCAGCAGGACCCCATATTGAGGCTTGAGGACATTAGCAGTCTGAAAAGGTTGTTAAGAGTGACAGCATGGGTATATAGATTTACCAACAATATTAAGGGAGAAACAAGAAGGGAAGGAATTCTGAACAGTAAGGAGATTCAGCAAGCCAGGCAATACTGGGTGGTATATGTGCAGAAGGAAAAATTTGGTGAAGAGGGGGAATTGCTCACCAGCCGTCCATTACAAGTTCTACCAACGCATTCTGCTCTCAAGGGTTTGGATGTGTTTTTGGATCAGGATTTATTGAGAGTAGGAGGTAGACTATAGTTTTCTGGGCTTCCAGAGGAGAAAAGACATCCAAATTTTGTTACCTTCTGGGGGGCACTTTGTGGAACTTTTGATCCTGGATACTCATCATAAGTTGTTACATGCTGGAGTTAAAGAAGTGATAATAGAGATCAGACAACAGTTTTGGATTCCCAAAATTAGACAAGTAGTAAAAAAGGTATTGCATAAATGTGTGGTTTGCAAGCGTTGGAGAGCAAAGCCTTATTATGAAAAGGTGGCTCCACTTCCAAGAGAACGGTGTGTCTATACTGCCCCATTTGGTGTAGTGGGAGTAGACTTCACAGGTCCAGTCTATGTGTATGAGCAAGGGGAGTCTAACAAAGGTTATATATGTCTTTTCACATGTGCTACCACCAGAGCAATCCATTTGGAGTTGGTAAGCAACTTAAGTAGTGATGTATTTCTTTTGGCCTTTAAAAGATTTGTGCAAAAACCTTCAAAAAGGCTGCAAAGGAAGTCCAAGAAGTTTGGTCCTTGCTAAAAAGGAAGGATTCCAATCCTACTTTTCACACCAAGGGGTACAGTGGGAGTTTACTGTTGAGAGAGCACCATGGTGGGGAGGATTTTGGGAAAGGCTAGTGAGAAGTGTAAAGTGTCCATTAAAGAAACTTTTAGCTAATGCTCATTTGAACAAAGAAGAATTCTGCACTGTTTTGTGTGAAGTAGAAGCAATGGTGAACAGTAGACCTATCACTTTTGTTTATAACAGTATGCAGGATGCAGAGCCATTGACACCAAATCATTTTCTTTGTGGTAAACGATTAACATCAAGCCCCAGTGTGCCAGAAGACTTGCAGCCTATCCAGAGCACTCAAGGAGAGTTAACCAGAAGGTTCAGGTACCTTGAAGAGCTACAAGATCAGTTATGGAAGAGGTGGCAGATGGAATACTTGCCAGAACTCAATTATTACCCATCAGGTAATGTAAAGGCCTTAATGCAAATTGTATCAAGGTGGGAGAAGTGGTAATGATTGGGGATGAAAGACCAAGGCAATACTGGAAGCTTGGCATAATTGAAGAGTTGTTTGTTGGCAAAGACAATTTAGTTAGGTCTGCACTGGTAAAGACTTCAGGAAGAAAATTAGAGAGACCTATACAAAAACTCTATGCTTTAGAAATAAGCAAAAACACGGATAGTCAAGATGAAACATTTGAGTTACAGCCTCATGGAGAAGGCTCGGCTAAACTTGCAGAAGGTAATGACAACAATGCCTCTTCGGTGGGGAGTGTTAGAAAATCTAGAAGAGGAAGAACCATTGTTGTCCCAAGGCGATATGATGACTAAGCTGATTGATGCAGCATTGCTTGTATATATTAAGTTAAGGTGTATATATATCCATCTCATAATTGTAAGGTTAGTGAAAAATTCACTTAATTTAGAGCTAACACTTTTGGGCTCTTGTAGCATCATTGTTTGGGCACTCTTGTGGCATCATTTTTTGGGGCGCTGCGCGTCTTTTCTACTCGTTTGTGAAATGCGGTACTTACAGGGTGTGGTCTTATAGAGAGCTCTCTTGCAATTCAGTTTGGTTGTTTAGATACAAGATTGTTGCATCGTGCAATAGTGCAGGTTGTATTGTTGTTGCAAGGTTTAGAAAGAAGACCATAAATAGTGCCCCTTTTGTTTTTTTTTATCTTAAATTCATGCAACTGAGGCCTAAGGTAGGCCCACATCGAGTCAGCAACCCTGAGGTAGGACCTAATAGGACCTCCAAGTCCATAAGTTTTTAATCTAGCTTAACTTGGGCTGTAGGTTGAACTGGCCCTTCAGAGCTTGGCCGTTCACGGCTCAGCTGGGATTTTGAACCCAATTAAAAAAATAACAACACACGTGTTACAGACCGGAAACGGAAATAGACTCCAATATACAAATCTTACTATGTAACTCGTCTGAAAATGCAATCTGTAACGACCGTCTAAAACAAAGGAAACTTATTTCACGTTAACTTTACCAGAGAAACAGCCGAAAAAAACAGAATTTAAACAATATGGAATTATGTTCTTTAAAACCGGAAAAGGAATAAATTAAGTCTAAATAATAATAAATTAAGTCCAATTAATAAGCAAGAGTGCTTGGCCTAATCTCAATAATAAAGTAAATAAATATTATACGGTACTTATCTAACAAATTTTATAAAATCAAACTTTGTCACTTAGTCACTATCGAAAAAAATACTGGAGAGACCACAGAGCACGTCCGCCTCCGATGAGAGAGAGAGAGAGAGTTACAAGAAGTTACAAGGAAAAGTAGTACCTCAAAAGGCCTTGCGGCCCATACCGAGGAGGTACCAATGGCAACGGGTGCCAGGGAAAATTTTCTACACCTCAAATAGTGTGCAAGATTTGGTCTAACCTTTTCTTGAAGGATCCACAGAGAACTGTTCACAACTTCTGAAGGTAACCTGTTCCACGTGTCACAGATCTTATACGTAAAGTAATTCCCACACACACTAGTCCTAAACCGTTTCAAATCCAACTTCCAACCATTGTTGCGAGTTGGGTTATCATTTAAACTAAACATGCTTCTAAAATCGACATCGTTGAACCGCGTAAGAACTTGAAAACCTCGATCAGTTGACCGCGCAGCCTCCGAGTTTCCAGCGAAAACAAGTTCAGGGCGCGTAAGCGTCGATTGTAGCCCATATGCCTAACGGAAGGGATTAACTTTGTGGCCCTCGCCTGCACTCGCTCCAGCCTCTCAATATCTTTCCTGAGGGTGGGCGACCAGAACTGCACAGCATACTCCAGGTGCGGCCGAACCAGGGAATTGTACAGAGAAGCACAATCTCCTTGTTCCGAAACTGAAATTGCCTCCTGATATAACCCAACAGCTTCTGGGCTTTCTTTTCCACCTCTACGCACTGTTTGGAAACTTAAGGTCGCTGCTAATTAGCACACCCAAGTCCTTTTCCAAATCAGTCGCCTCGATATTACTCCCCAACATCGAGTAGTCCGACTTGGGATTGGCGTAGCCAATGTGCATCACCTTGCATTTACCCAAGTTAAACGGCATTTGCCATTTTTCGGACCACTCTCCTATCCTACCTAGGTCCGCACGCAGTTGCTCGATCGCTCGGGCGTCCCAACATTGGCCCCAAGCTTGTGTCATCAGCGAATTTGGCGATCCGACTGACGATGCCACCGTCGATATCATTTATGTAAATGATAAAAACAGTGGCCCCAAAACGGAACCCTGAGGAACCCCACTAGTGACCGAGGCCCAACCCGAACTAACCCCTTTAATTACAACCCTCTGCCGCCTATTCTTCAGCCAGTTTTCAATCCACCTACCTACTTCCCCACCGATACCCAGCGCGCGCACTTTCGCCATTAGCCGGCGGTGAGGTACCTTATCAAAGGCTTTCTGAAAGTCGAGATAAAGTATATCAATCGCCCTACTCTTATCATACTCACTCAACATGACGTGGAAAAACTCGAGCAAGTTGGTGAGACACGACCTATGCCGTCTAAACCCATGTTGGGAGTCCCCAAGCAGCTTGTAGGAATCCAAATGGTCAACGATCCTATCCGCTATTATCCCCTCTAATAATTTACCTACAACTGAAGTGAGACTAATGGGACGATAGTTCCCTGGACTTTCGTGATCCCCTTTCTTAAAGATAGGGGTCACGTTGGCTTCCCTCCAGTCACCAGGCACCCGTCTCCAACGATTTGTTGAAGACTGTAGCCAGGTGGGGAGCCACCTGGTCGCGCACCTCCCCAACACTCTGGGGAGAAACTGGTCTGGCCCAGGAGCCTTAAACGCGCTCAGTTTGTCTATTCTATCGGCAACGACTGTCGCGGTACATCGAACACTATCCAGGCCAGCACCTTCGTGCCTGACGCCTGGCTCGGGGATGACGCGGGTGTCCTCCCTGGTGAACACTCCCGCAAAGTACTCATTAAGCACATTAGCGATGTCCGCGTCGGAGGTCCAGAACGCCGCTGGTCCTTTATCATGCTTCTAATGGGCTTTCTACTATTAACATAACTGAAGAACTCCTTAGGGTTCCCCTTGCAGAGGCTTGCCACCCGTAGTTCTTCGTTACGTTTCGCTAGCCTAACCTTCGCCTTCACTTCCCTACACAGGCGGACATACGCTTCAGTGTTCTCATGGGAACGATTGGCCTTCGCCCTCCTATACGCTACTTTCCTATTTCGGATAGCCGAAGCGATGTCACGACTGAACCACTTAGGCTGCGTTGAAGCAGGGGTGACCGGTTTTGAGGGTATGGCAGCAGACTGCAGCACCATAAACTCGTCCCGGAATGCACTCCACACTCCCTCAACATCGCCGCCGACCTCTAACCCCATCTCACCTACGCTATCCCGGAGGCTAACAAAGTCCGCCCGCCGTAGATCGAGCTTACTGCCTCTCGAGTTACTACGCTTCACCCGAGGGACGCAGACACGGAACCTAATCAGACCGTGATCACTCCCGCCCAACGATTCGTCAACGGTGAGGCCAGTGACGAGGTTGTCTTCGGTCGTGAATACTAAGTCTAGAACGCTTTCGCCTCGTGTAGGCTCATTGACCCACTGAGTGAGGAAGTTCTCATCAGGAAAGTCAACTAGCCTCCTCCCTTCAGCATCAGCAGTCCTGTCTTCCCACTTTATGCCGCGACAGTTGAAGTCTCCTAAAACTACACACACCCTATCCCCTAGCAGGCTACGGAGTTCGGTGTACAGGGATGTATCCTCCTCGAGGAGGAGATGCGGAGGTCTGTACACCAAAATTAACCTATAGTTCGTCACTCTCACATTCAGATCGACGCTAAGCAGCTCTCGTTCCGATCGGAACTGGCAGTCAACCGGACTCAACGTGTCCCTCACGTATATTAGTACCCCTCCCCCCTCCCCACGGGTGCAGTATTTGCGAAACATTCTATACCCAGGAATTTCGAGCTCCCCAACGTAGTCCCTACCATCAATATGAATCCAGGACTCGATGATAGCAACGATATCCTGGTATTCTGATGCCAAGAACGCCCTTAGCTCGCAAAACTTATTCCTAATCGACCTAGCATTAAAAAGCATTGCACGAAGGGAGCCTTCCCTATTCTGACCGCCCCCTAGCACGACCCGTTTCCCGAACAGCCTGGGCTGTCGGGAGTTGAAGAGCCCCTCACCAACGAGGAGGCAACTTCCGCAGGAGCTTGAGCCCCCTCCAACGTGGAAGGAGGGTCACCCACCTGTACCTGGACGCACCCTTCAGTTGAAGGTACGTCCGCCACCGGCTTAACATCTCTCCCCGGGCTCGACCTCACCATTCTGTATAGGTGCCGGTCGAGCAGCGCGCCTAGCACACCTTTACCCTTGTCATTGAGGTGGACACCATCCCTCTGGTAAAGGTCCCACCTACCGAAAATGTGTCGAAGGGGTCAATAAACCTCACGCCCAACGGGACGCACAAGTCTTGCACCCTCTCGTTGATGCCAATGACCCTACTGAGCGCGTGGTCACTGGCATTTATCCGCGGTAAAATATCCATCAACATTCCCCTGTCTGTCTTCAGTGTTAGATCATCCGCAAGAGACATGATCTCGGTGATGATCCCTTTTGTAAGACCTACCCTCCCGCCTTTGAGGAACAGGTCGTTGCCACCAGCGTGGACAACGATCGCAGTCCTCCGACTAGCCACGCGCAGCTTCTCTACCTCCCTCCTTAAGTGCGCCGTTCCCCGGCCAGGTAAGCACCTTACCTTCCTCCCGTCCCGGTTTGCAGAAGCAAAGTACTTCTGGCCCCTGATCTGCGAGTCCCCAATCGAAACGGTGTCTTCCTCCTTCGAGCACAGGAGACTAAAGCGGTTGGAGGTCCTGAAAAGGGCAACTGGGGTCTCAGGCTTCGGCTTCGCAGCCTTCTTGCCCGAGACCTTTCGATACCCGTCGCCACCCATAGACGCACTTACACCACCCGACCCACCCCGACCGGCAGCTACATCCTTCGGTTTCTTTGGGCCATCAGTAGGCCCTTCCCACCCTTTTTCTTTATCGGCCCCTTCTTTATGCCCTCCACCTTGCGCCGCGGTTCCGTACATTCCACGTGGGTCGCTTGCGATTCCTGACACTGATTTTGTACCCTGGCCCCCGGTTGCACCTCTACCCTTTCTCCGCGGTCCCGAGCTCTGTCCAGTCCATCGCTGGACCACCTTTCCAGGGCAGCTATCCTATCAACGAGCTCCGGGGTGAAGGGCGCAGCCGCGTCAGTGACCGCCGCACCTCCAACAGCCGGTCTGGGCGACTCGAGCTGCCGGACCCTCTCCTCTAGCTTCTCGTAAAATCGCACGAGTTCGCAAAAGCGGCACATGCTGGAGTGGTTGATCTTCTCGAAGCAAGCTTCTTTGAAGTTCGTCACCCATTGGTTTACTTCACACCTCGCACATTCAGTCTTCAGTTTCTGCGGTCCAGTCACTAACTTTTTTTTTTCCGAACTCTGAATAAGATAAAGCGTTCTAGCAATGAAAACTATCAAAAACTTTGACCAGTATACAAAAAAGGAGAGGGGGGAGAGGTGAATTCTTCCCGCGCGTAAACGCATCCACCTATTTGCAAGTGACGTTCATCCCATCCAGAAGACTACACCTCTCGCTGCTGCCGCACCGACCAAGGGTCTCCCCAGGGCCGGACAGTCCCAAACGTGTCGCAGCTACCAACTGACAAACACTCGCGTCACAGGCGTCACGGATTTCCCGCCAGGAGCGACAGCGAGATGCAGCCCCTTACTAAGTCCTACTAGTCACTCACAAGCGGCCAGACTCTTAGAATCCAGTGTTCAAGGGATACCACCAGACCCAGAGTCTACGCCCGAGACTTTACGCTGGCCTGGCAGCCAGCTGGACAGTAAAGCTCTCTCACCTAAGATCAGTACAGGCAAGCACCATCAATTGGTCACCAAAAAACGGTCGCAGGGGGCTGGTCAGGCCATTACGCGTTAGGAATGGTCTTAACGTGGCACTAGCCACACTCCATTCATCGCGCCCCTACGCCTGGGACCCCTCCATCCGTCTCTCACAACCTACGAGCGTTAAATGGTGTTATTTATAGAGGTTCCAAAGCCTCTCTTCCCACGCATGAGGAAGCAGTAGGGTCCTAATAGTAAAAGTAGAGAAAAAGACTTAATACTAAAAGTTTTTTTTTTTTTTTCAGTCAGAGGAGAGCATCCGTAACCTAAGCTAAAAGGACAGAGTAGGGATGAGATGGGGTCCTAGTAACCCACGGGACAGGATTGTACAACATACTTCACCCGCCCTCCCGAAAGAGAGAACCTAATGTTGGAGTACGACAAGGCTGTGTGATATCGCCATAGTTGTTTAATGTGCATGTGGTTATCCGTGAGATGAAGGCGAGAATACTAGAAAAAGCAATTTTGAATTTGGAATAGTACGAGTGCCGGCTGTCGTACATGATGTATACCGATGATGACGTGGTGCTTCTGGGTGAATCAGAGAATGAATTAAGGAGAGCAGTGACTAGGTTTTGTTGACGTATGTGAAAGATTTTTCGAAGTGAATGTAAATACAGTCAACCCTCCTCGAGTGCGACCTTGTCGAATACAATTTTACAAATACGCGATTGATAAAGTTACACCCCACCTTGCATATACGGGAGAGTGGGCAGGTCGTTTAACCCATCGGCAGTCACACCATACGGAGTTGAGTGAGGAAGATCTGGTGCAACTCAGTCATTGAAGTCGGTGACAACTTCAGTGAAGAAAAAGAACCAAAATTGATTTCATTGAATGGGGGACAACAATGTAACAGTATGTGACAGATTGCGACGACAATTTGGAAAGGAGCGTCAAATTTAAAAGAATAATGCAAACAGCAATGACTCCTTGAGAATTGTTAAAAAAAAAACGAAATGCCTACCACAATGAACTCTAACAACTTTTATTCTTCACTCGAAAGAAAGAAGCGCCTCAAATTCCAACAGCCCCTTCACGAGACAGCAGCGCTCCTGGTTCCTCTATGACTTCTAGCTCCTTTACTCGGGTTACTGACCTCCCACCAGAATTCAGCGACGAGGAAAACGCAGCAGCAAAACCAGCCTCCAGCAAGTGAGCCTCATAGTTAGTCGGATGAGGCTGGCTCGCACTAATCCCCAACCCTCATTTTTTTTATTATTATTCGTTATTGCAGTAAGTGTACACTCACTGTACAGTACTTATTCATTAATGTTTCCAGTACAACATTAAATTTGACCTCAGACTCCTGGAACGTAACCCCTTATTTCCCAGTGACTCAAGATATTGCGCGTAACGCGACTTTGACGGCGCGAGGGGTTGCTGGAACGTAACCCACGTGTTTGAGGAGGGTTGACATCGTCCGAAAATAAAATAAAATAATTTTTTTCTCACCGCAGTAAGGTCGCGTCAGGAACAATCTTCTCTGATCGGTCCTGTTTGTGTAAAGTTACATACAGGTGAGAGGCATTTCCAGCCCCCTGCACCTATCCTTTATTTTCAGTCATCTTTTACGACGCACTGGGACTACGTGGGAAGAATTTTTTAAATCCCCCTACCGCAGAATTTTTTTTATACCCAAACGCAGAGAGGTCGCGTCAGGAACATGCAGGAAGCGCCTCAATCGCTCAATCGTTCATCAGTTGACATGACAATAATGCATCTGCCTCGGGGAACATTATCCGCAGCCCAGCCCTGCAGATTACTTCATGGTTTATCCAGACCGCTTCCTACACCCTAAGGCGGCACATTGCCAGCCCGTCGCGCCCCATATACCACATCGCTCCACTTTTTTCTATCTAGCTCGCATCTTCCACCCTCCCAGACGTCCAGGCCCCACTGACCCAAAGCCTCACTCACCCCATCCTTCCATCTCCTCGGTCTACCTCTCCCCCTTTCCCCCTCCGCCACGTAAATCCTCTTTAGCATCCTCTTCTCACTACTCCTCTCCATATCCCCAAACCATTTTAACAGCCCTTCATCTGCTCTCTCCATATACACGTGTGTGTGTGTAAATGGAAAAAATGTAGATGTGAAAGGATTTAAATAATTGGAATGCTTAATTGACGAGTTATGAGTACAATGAAAATTGGAAGCAAGGCAGGTCGTGCGTACAATGAAAGCCCTGTTGGAAGGAAAGACGTGGGTGTAGATGCAACACGAGGTTTACGTAAAACTATTTAGCAATGATATATGGATACGCGACCCTCGTTTGGCATTGTCAAAAGTGAAAATAGTCGAGATACCATGATTAGTATAAAACAATTAATCGATCGTATGAAGTATGTTGACGCTCGTGAGTACACTTTTCCAGAGATTAGACCCGGGACCAATCTCCAAATTCTGGTCACGTAGGGATGTGTAGGATACAACCCCATCCACGTGGGATCTCGTCGTCTCCTTTTACGACTCGCACGAGGAAGGCGGGAGGCATCAATTCCTCCTCGTATCTCCAGGAGAAATGAGGAAATATAAAAATAAGAACAACAAAAGGATACAAAATATAATGAAGAGTATTAATTTACAACAGCCTACTATAATTTAATATATTCTTACATACACGTAAATGTGTCTGGAGAATTTAGAAGGAATGTTTTATAACAAATTATGCGAGCTATTCTCGAATGTGAATGAACTTTTAGTCAAAGATCGCAGGCAACTTCTCAATTTTGCCATAAAGACAAAAACAAAATGAAGAAATGTCTTTCATACAAAGTCCCTCTCACCAGCGGATACCATTAATAGATATACAGGTACGCCTGCGTGTATATGAGTAGTGTTTCTACGGAACAGTTTACACTCGTATGGTACTATGACTTGGAGAGGTCTAACGAATATTTTCGACACAACTTCTATCTTCAGTGTCAAACAATTAACGGCCTCCGATCATCGTCCTCATTCATCGAAGATGAAGATCGCAACTCAGTTTCAGCTCTCTCTATTTCCGCTTCCGTTTCTGTTTCTTCTCCGGAGAGTCCAAGTCCGGAGCTTTCCCCTCTTCCTGCGCCGCGCCCCCACTGGCGCTCGTAAGGGGGCTGCATCCCCACTAGCCTCAGTGTGAACCTGCGCACATAGAGAACCATAGAGAAGGCGGCCAACGTCGTGAACTGGATGATACCCAGGAAGTAAAGGTAAAAATCGAGGTGGTTGTCATTGATGTTGCTGTGATCGGCGCTGTTATTGAACCAAAACGGAGAGACAAGACGCAGAAGAAGAATCCCCAAGAAGGAGGCGCACCCCTCCAGGGAATAAAACAACCCCATTATCAGCCCCTGAAATGTCGCTGGAGCAGCGGTGTATGCGAACTCAAGACCTGAAAATAAATTATTATTATTATCATCATCATCAAACGAGAAGAAAGTAAGAAATGATCCCCGGCCTTCTCAAGAGTGCATGACAGAGTATAAATGTAGCAATGACAGACGTCTGTAAACGACGTTTAAGAAAGTGATTGTAGCATATGCCACACGTTATGATTTATGTTTAGAAAAGAAGATTACTAAAGTATGGAGAATGCATTTATGATGATTTTAATAAGTAATCTGAATAGGAAAGTGGAAGTTAAACGAATAAATGAAAAAAATTGGAGAGAGAATAATTGAACTTTTAAAAGCCAGTGATCTATCTGCAAAAAAATTCAAATTCTTGTTCTTTCCCTAATAATAATAATAATAATAATAATAATAATAATAATAATAATAATAATAATAATAATAATAATAATAATAATATAATAATAATAATAATAATAATAATAATAATAATAATAATAATAATAATAATAATAATAATAATAATAAATATATATATATATATATTAATATATATATATATATATATATATAATATATATATATATATATATATAGTGTCTCAGAAGTGGAGCACCATATGCTTTACTCAGGTTTACGAGTTGAAATGGTTTATAAGTGATGTTTAATTACAATATATGTTCGATAATATTCGAATAATAAAATTCATAGTATGTACAGTTAATCAAAACATTATCTTAAAATAATTAAATTGAATGAAGCTACATTAGCCAATGGTGCGCGACTTCTGAGACACCCTGTACACACACAACACACACACAAAGGGGGTCCTGTTATCCGAGTATTCATTACCCGACTTCCGACATTTACGCGGCCAAATAATTGTAGAACCATACGGATAAATTCCCCGCACTTAAGAGGTTTCCGTGGATAATGTATGTCGAACGCGGAAGCGCAATGGAAAACCATTTAAATTTCCCTCGGACTTGCTATCAATTCGCTCGCTTTCCCCTACCTCCAGCACTCCACCACCACCATGCTCCAACCCCGAAGCCGCGCACTCTAAGTCTCTCGCTAACCATTGCCAGTTCTGAACCCGTCCGCGGTTTTCTAGTGTAAGGTACATAAAAGGGTTTAAAAAGTGTATTTTACAAATGTTTAAACATAATTTTGAGTGTCATTTATTGTGTTAAGGTCCCAATTAAACCTTATTCTCATTATTTCTTATGGGTTTTAGGTCCCCGCTTTAAGTGGATTCACTAAAAGTGGTGATTTGTTGGTCCCCATTAACGTCGGATAACGAGGTCCCCCTATATATATATATATATATATATATATATATATATATATCTATATACACACAACCTTACCTTACAAAGGTTCCACGCGATGATTTCTCATTTCGCGAAGGTCAAGCTTGTCGCCCCTCCTCTCGAGTTGGTCTGGTGAAGTAGTGAGTTGGATTCTTGCGCACTCCACCTCACATAGCCAGGTACGCCCGGCTCATCGGGGATTGTTCTGAGCCAGGCGTCTAGTCTTCTTTTGAAGATTTCCACTGCAACTCCCTTCGTGTTTCTTAGGTCTTTGGGCAACTGATTAAACAGTTTTGGTCCTCTCACTACAAAACTATTTTCTTTCAGGGTTAAGGATGTTCCCTGTCTCGCCTTCAATTTGGGAATACGACACAGTCTACCGCTTCTACTTTCCACCGTTGTTTGGGGAGTTATGGGATTCAGAGTAAGATTAGGGACTAGTTTCTCCATTATTTTCCAAGTGTAAATAATGGTGTATCTCTCTCTTCTCCTTTCCAGTGAATATAGGTCTAGTTCTCGTAACCTTTCCCAGTAATTTAGTTCTTTGCACCCATTGATCTTGGCTGTGAAGCTTCTTTGGATCCCCTCCAGCTGTCTAATGTCTTCTTTTTTATATGGGGATGTTAGGACCGAGCAGTATTCCAATTTGGGTATTATCAGGGTTTTCAGTAAAGGAATCATTACATTCCTATCCCTTCGTTTAAAGGTTCTCAATATCTGACCCGTTATTCTCTTTGCTCTGTTTATGCTATCTTATTTTGTGTTTCAAATTTCCCATCATCTGTCATTACAACCCCTAAATCTTTTGCTCTGGAATTTCTCTGAATTTCCTGTCCATTTGGGGTATAATATTCCATGGACTTTAGGTCTCTTTTTCCGTACCGTAATAGCTGAAATTTCTCGGTGTTAAACTTCATATTGTTGTCTTCCGTCCACTTGTAGATTTTGTTTATGTCGGTTTGTAGAGATCCTATGTCTTCTGGGTTTCTTATTTTTCTACTGATCTTTGTGTCATCCGCAAAGGATGTTACTGTGCTGTCTCTGGTAACGTCCTCATCTATGTCAGTTAGCATGATTATGAAGAGTAGTGGAGCTAATACTGTTCCTTGTGGTACCGAGGTGAGGACCTCTGATTCTGATGAAGATACTCCTTGTACTGTAACGACTTGCCTCCGCTCACTAAGGAAATTATATATCCATTTCCCTACTTTTCCTGTTATTCCCATATATTTCAGTTTATGTATTATGATTCCGTGGTCACACTTGTCGAACGCTTTAGCGAAGTCTGTGTACAGTATAGTACATCATAGTTTTCATTACTTTCAAGTGAATCAATAATGTTGTTGTAGTGTTCCATTCGTTGTGATAGGCATGATCTGCCTGACCGAAACCCATGTTGGTTATCACTGAATTTTTTCCGAGTTTCCAAAAAGTCATAGATTTTCTGTCTAACTATTCTTTCAAATATTTTAGTGAGATGAGATGTAAGCGACACTTGCCTATAGTTTTTGGCCTCGGATCGATCTCCTCCTTTATATATTGGGACTATGTTCGCGCTCTCCAGGATGCCCGGTATTTCTCCCGTGTCTAATGATCATCTCCATATCCAGTATAGGGGCTCAGCAATTGCATTCTTGCAGTTTTTGATCAGTGTGGCATTCCATTTATCCGGTCCTGCCGCTGAGTGTGTTTTTAGTTTCCCTATGGCTTGTGCAATATCATCCGTCGTAAAGTCGAAATCCGTTATACTTTCCCCTTGTGGTTCTTCTTCAAAGAACGCGTTTCTATCGCAAATCAATTTGTCAGTTTTTGGGATACTGAAAGATGATTCATACTGAGCTTTTAATATTTCAGACACTTCTGTTAGATTATCAGATAAATCACTGTTCTCATTTTTTAAAGGTCCGATAGTCGCATGTTTTTTCGACTTTCTTTTTGCGAAATTATAGAAGTACTTTGAGTTAGCCTTTATCGCTTCTATAGCGTCGTCGTCATCTTTTTCTGTATGCTTCTCGATTAGTTCCTGTATGACGACATCGATTACTTTGTAGTTTATCATTTAATATTTTTCTGATGTTGTTTTCTTTACAATTATTTAATTTTGCACTCACTCTTTTTCTTTTTCGGAACAATGCCCTCTTTTGTCTTTCGAACCTGCTTCTCTTTCCTTTTTGTTGTATTTTTGGGACATGTTTTTCCACAATTTCTAACGTCTTCTCCTCTAACGTCATTAGTATCTCTTCCGTTGTCTTGGCCTCGAAAATGGTTTTCCAATCTATTACTTCCATGCTGGATGTCACATCTTCCCACTTTATAGCTTTGGAGTGAAAATTAAAAATTTCGAATCCGTTTCTTTCTGTTGTGCGTGTTTTTTCCTTTCCTGTTGCCTTTATATTAGTTGTTATTTCAATGATGTTGTGGTCTGATATCATAGTTGGGGATATTTCTACATTATCAATTAGATTACTGTGTGTGTGTGTGTGTGTGTGTGTGTGTGTGTGTGTGTGTAAAAATGAACAATTCTTTATTCATTCATATAATTCTTGTGTTCATTCGTATACTTATATAATCCTTATATTCTTATTCATATATTCATTTTGACATATCAAGTCCAAAATCGTATAACGCTGACATGAGTTTGGATAAAGCTTTGATTTGCTTTCTATTTTATAATTGGTCAATTATTTCTTTGTAAACTACTCGATAATTTGTGTAGACTTAGCTTAATAGAGCAAAGAGAATAACTGAGCAGATACTGAGAACCTTTAAACACTGATCAGACCCAAATTGGAATACGGCTCGGTCCTAACATCCCCATATAAAAAAAGACATTAGACAACCAGAAGGGATTCAGAGAAGCTTCACAGTCAAGATCAAGGGGTGCAAAGAACTAAATTACTGGGAAAGGTTCCACGAACTAAACCTATATTCACTGGAAAGGCGGAGAGAGAGATGCACCATCCTTTACACTTGGATGGTAATGGAGAAACTAGTCCCTAATCTTACTCTGAACCCTGTAATTCCCCTAACAACGGTGGAGAGTAGAAAAGGAAGACTGCGTCGTGTTCCCAAATTAAAGGCGAGACAGGGAACATCCTTAACTCTGAAAGAAAATAGTTTTATTGTGAGAGGACCAAAACTGTTTAATCAGCTGCCCAAAGACCTAAGGAATATGAATGGTGTTGCAGTGGGCATCTCAAAAGATGATTAGACGCCTGGCTCAGAACAATCCCTGATGAGCCGGGCGTACATGGCTATGTGAGGTGGAGAGTACAAGAAACCAACTCATTACTTCAAGGCCAACTCGATAGGAAGGGGCGACAAGCTTGACCTTCATAAAATGAGGAATCATCGCACGGAACCTTTGAAAGGTTGAAAGGAAAGATTATATATATATATATATATATATTATATATATATATATATATATATACACGTGAGATCTGAACCACCACGGTTCGTTGACTCGCATGCAAGCAAGCAAGGAAAAATCTTAAAAGCAGAACTGTCCTAATAATGAAATGTGGATGTTGAATTAGTAAAATGATGTATAGAAAATTGCAATTATAGCACATTTACTTTTCATTCATTTCTTTCATCAATTAAACTGAAAATGCTTGCTTTTCATCCACTGTTTACACACTATAATTCATTAATACACTGCGCATAACTCAGTCATGGGAAGACAATTCTGAGCACATGGAATGAGTCCTCACAAAGCGGGAACATAGTTTCCCATTTTCACAAACTTAAATCGTTTTTGTAATTCAGTCATACAACAGACAAGAATTAGAGCTTTTTAGGCTTGATTTTTTTTTATTTGTCCTTGAAATTTGAACAGGAACGCCGCCTTCCTGCTCAGTGGGGTCATTTAGCTGAACCACCACTGCGTTATTGAGCGTTCCAATGGACTTTAAGCCCGGCAGGGAGTAATTCAACGCTCAAATCTGTAGTTCGAGCGGAGACTCGAACCCAGGACCTGTTCCGCTCTTTTCTGTGGAATTGCTGATGGGTGCTGAGTCTTCTCTTCATTTGCTACAACCAACAGACATCTAATACTGTCATCACTAAGCATTCCTAATGCATATTCCACATATTTTGTATCTCCAAGTGTTCACTATCTCTCTCCAAGTGCTTTCATACTCCGTTTCCACCTCATTCGAATTCAGATTCCCAGCTTTTATTCTCTTTTCCGTTTCATTTATACTAACTGGGCTAACCCACAGACATCTAATACTATCATCACTAAGCATTCCTAATGTATATCCCACATATTTTGTACACCCATGTGTTCACCATCTCTCTCTCCAAGGGCTTTCATACTCCGTTTCCACCTCATTCGAATTCAGATTCTCAGAGCTTTTATTCTCTTTACCATTTCGTTTATACTAACTGGGCTACGTCGTAGCTAGTGTCGTAACATCGTTTCCCGTCGATCAACGAAGTTAAGCGACATCGGCTCTGATAATTATTGTTGTTTAGCCGATCAGCCCACCCTGATCGAGCAAGCCGGCGGCACGCGGGTAACCGATCGCCCTCTCCGGAGTGGACCAGAGGCTCAGCGCACTAGTGATGATGTGTTGTGTTCGTTGTTGTGCTAGAGTGGTACAGTCTGTCATAACGTGTTCAATTGTTTGTAGTGTGTCCTGGCACAGGTGGCAGGTGTCGTCTGTGGAGTTGTCTAGTCTGTGTTTATATGTCTGTAAGTTGGGGTGATGTGCACATCGGAATCGTGCTAAGTTAACTCGATCCGATCTACTCAGGCTGATCTCTGACCTGTTAATGGGTGGCGGCTCCGCACCTAGGACCGCATTCGGACCGAGTCGTGTCAGTGCTTTGTGGGTTAGGTGTGGGTGTGTGTGTGTTTTCTGCACTGTGTGATGTCTGTGGGGCATGGTATGGAATGGAGTATTTGGTTATAATGTCTCTCTGGTGTTACCTTAATGGTGCGAGGTGTCGGTGCATGATTGTACATGTAGTGGCAAGGGTGTTGTGGTTTAGTTGTCGCTGCTGCCATGAATTGTGTTCCCCTTATGTCTAATGT
Organism: Bathynomus jamesi; assembly: GCA_023014485.1. NCBI lineage: Eukaryota > Metazoa > Arthropoda > Malacostraca > Isopoda > Cirolanidae > Bathynomus > Bathynomus jamesi. The sequence continues at coordinate 122,520 of JAJOZX010007325.1, read as the reverse complement.
TCCCTAACTTTCAGTATTTTTGTTTGTGTGTGCAGGTTCTATCGGTGTTGTTTGAGTGCATCCTGTAATGATACGAAGTGCTTTGTTTTGTATTGTCTAAGGTGTTTGTGTGTGTGTTTGAGATAATGGGTGCCCAGCATGGGCTAGCATAGTCCATAACTGAGCGAATATATTGTTTGAATACGTGTTTTGTTGTTTCCTGCTAGTGTCCAAAGTTTGTACCTGTTAGTACCCTAAGCGTGTTAAGTCTTGACGTACATTTGTTTTTAATGTCCTGAATGTGGTTTGCAAAAGATAATGTGTTGTATGTGACCCCAAGTATTTTGGTCCTGTGAGAGTGTGGAATGTTGGTGTTGTTTAGTGTAAACTGTGGAGTTATCTGGTGTTCTTTTGTGTTGCTTGTAAGCAAGGTGATGGTTGATTTTGTGGGCGCTACTTTGAGTCTATTGTGTGTGAGCCAGTCTTGTATACAGTACTCTTTATGTATGTTTGTAGGTTATTTGTAGCGTTGTCGATGTTATTGTGGGTGGATGTTAGAGTGATGTCATCTGCATATGATAAGGTAAGCTTGTTATCTATGGGTGTTGGAATGTCATGCATGTACAAGTTGAACAGCGTTGGTGAGAGAACAGAGCCTTGAGGGACCACGTTCGGAAAAAGCTTGTTTTTGGATGACTTGCCATTAAATGTGACATGCGAGTATCTTCCTGAAAGATAGTTGCTCAGCCACCTTTTGGTGTTATTGTGCAGGTTTGTGTTGAGTATTTTGTTTATGAGAGGGAAGCGTGGGATAGCATCAAATGCTTTACTAATGTCTATTGTTGCTAATAGTGTACGTTGAGCTGGTCGTCTGGAGTTGATGCCATCCATGATGTGCTGCGTGAGATTAGTGAGTAATGTCGTGGTTGAGTGGTGAGGTTTGAATCCATGTTGAGTAGGCGATAGTGGTATGTGTGGGTTGGTGATTTGTAAAATTAGTCTTTGTTACTTTGGAAGGTGTGCATAGTAAAGTAATGGGTCTATAGGAAGCTGGTTCTGTTGGATTTTTGTTTGGTTTGAGTAGTGTAATAATTTTACCTTGTTTCCATATGTCAGGAATAATACAGTGATGGTATGAATGTGTGCTGATATTTGTGAGAGCTAGTATTCCCTGTGAGCCCAAGTGTTTAAGGTGTATGTTAGATATGTTGTCTGGTCCAGTAGCCTTCGAATTCTTAATGTTTTTGATGATCTTGGTGGTCTGGTCTGTATTGAAGAGTGTAATGGTCATGTCGAGTCTGTAGGTTTTCTTGTGTCTGGCTGTTTGTCTCTCTGCGTGTTTCTGGTTGTTGTCTCTGATAGTAGTTGGATGGGGAACCATTCTCTGCGCTCCAGATTATGTCGCGACCCACGGTTCGGATCCCACGTAAACTGCGAGTTCCTTTACTCACATGACCTCAGATATTTTGGAGGTGGTTCAACAACCCCATCATTATTACATTTATACCAAACACCTACCAACTTTATACAATATACAACATGATCATTTAGTCTGACGAACCTTCAATTAACCCCCGCAGATACATACGCCCTTCAACATATCTTTATTAGCACACTATTTCTGTTTCTAGAAAAGCGAAAGCGATTTTCAAGAGGAACTTTACCTGCAATGTTAGCGAAGACTTCGGCAGCTCCAACTAGGACGTACTGAGGCACTTGCCAAAATATAGAAATATCTACGGCGTGGTAAGTGACGTTGCCAATTACCAAGTTGATATGCGATGAAGGACTGAAAGACAAAATTATGTGAAAAGAAATACGGTACAATACAATTGCAAGATATAATTCAATGAAAACTAGTAAATTATTTTGACTACAATTACAAGGCATCTGATGTACAGATTCAGAAAAAGGTTCACTCCTCTCTGGAGCGGAGTTACAACAAGGATGTTGGAAATTTAGTTCTTTTGATCCATTTACTAATACTGTACAATTGTAAGAATGTTGTTTTGAGGTATAATAAGATAGTAGTAATTATAAATCCCGAAGGAGACTTTTAGTGTTATTATTATTGTTATACGTGTAGTTGTTGCTGAAATCTGTGTATATATGAATATGTAATCTCCACTTTTGTTTTCAAACTTGCTGCAGATAATGTCAGTCTCTAAAATTACTATAAATAATCTCAATGTTCTACTTTATCTAAAAAGATTCGTCAAATAACCTCATTCTTGTTTAAAACCACTAAAACCCATCAAAATAAATTAATATTTTTTTCTGTAAAATTAGTCTTTCATTTTTAACAGATTAACGACATCTGAATGATGTAACGAAGTCGACGAGTTATTGTGGGTTTGATTAAGTTACCTATGTTAGGTTAAATTAGCATTTGGAAGAGATCTCCTGTTCATTAACACACAATTATACATTTTTTTTTTAGTAAATTTAGTTTCAATCCAATCATCATTAACCTTGGATTCTAATATAAATGAAAAATCAATACAGAGTTTCAAGTTAACATATGGAATAAGGTAACAAGTTCCATGATATTCCCCAAATCTGCACCTTTCTTCGTGAAATGCTTACTTTTACAATCTACTTTAAAATAACAAATATTTGTGAAGAGTAAATTTAATTTAATGGAAACATGCTGCTGATGATGATAATACTAATAATAATAGTTGTATGACTTTCACCAACCATGTTTCAAATATTCTTAAGAACGTAAACATGTACTGAACTCTGTTCTATTTTTTCTTTTAAGCTAGTGAAATACAACTTATAAACTATGAGATAATAGCCATTACTTGTTCGATAAAGAATAAAAAGAATAGTTCACCATTTAGGCAAGTATTTTAAATCAATATGGTGATAGATTAAAAAAAATATATTAATCCACAATCAGTCTGTTAAGATCTCTTAGATTTAAGCAAAAAACAAATCCAATCTACTTCATAAAACTCAAAGTTCATTCACATCCAGAAGTGGACCCGATATATATATATATATATATATATATATATATATATAATATATATATATATATATATATATATATATATATTAGTGATGTAGGTCACATCCGCATAACATCCGCACATTTTCTCGCATCCGCATCCTCATCCGCACTTTGGACTGCGGATGTGGACCGTTGAGATAAGACGTCATTAATAAGCGGAAATTATCAAATTCTACTATATTAATAGAACTAGTTCATTGTGCGCAAAAGTGATGCAAGCGACAAGACGAGAGGCTGTTCTTGTATGAAGTTACTCTCTTGCAACCTACTTAGATCCACGTTACAAAGCTAAGTTATTTTCACCTAGTACATTAGAACGAGTTAAATCATCACTTGGCAAAGCAGTTGAAGAGCTTCAATCTCTTGAATCTGTCGCTTCGCCACCCACCAAAAGAATAAAAGTTTCAGTGACAGAACCAACACCTTCAACAAGCAAATCTATCACACAATCTGTCTCTCAGTTTCTTGAGTCAAGCAGCAATGACGAGACCTACGCGATGTCAAAAGATGTAGTAAAAATGATCGAGAGCTATCACCAAGAAAAACGCCTGGCTGCATGTGACAATCCTATTAGTTGGTGGAAAAATACGCAGAATATCTATCCATACTTGAGTAAACTTGCAAGGAAACATTTAGCCTGTCCTCCAACAAACGTACCAAGCGAGAGATTATTTAGCAGTGCTGGATTAATATATGATGAAAAGAGAAACAGACTGGCAGCAGAAAAGGCAGAAAAATTAATGTTCCTTAAGCATAACCTTCCTATAATTAAGTTTGAACATTAAACGATGAACATCTTAGTTTACTTTATTTTAATTACTCATTTATAAATATGCCTAATAAAACTTTAAACTTAATATCAATAGTTATCAAGCTAATTAAAGATCTCTTTCTATAAGGGTGGAGGTTGGGGAAAGAGGTCGGTGGGGTGCATTTGAGTTGGGTTCACGTCCCGCATCCTGGTAACACAATTATGGTTTCTAATTGTGGCTGAAACTCAACAAAATATAACGAATTTATTTGCAGACGAATTCACTAATTGATCTCTATATTAGTTAGATGCTTGATATTATTTTATATGTTCAGAGAAAAGTACAGCAATTATTGTACAATTAATCAATTATACTACATTATAGCTACAGCTCTCTCTATATAATAACTTATTATATACGTTAAACACAACAAATCTCGAATATATCCTAAAAAATACGAAAATGTAGACATCCGCATCCGCGGATGTTGAAATCAAACATCCTCATCGGCATCCGCATCCGCGGATGTGAAAAAAATGACATCCGCTACATCACATATATATATATATATATATATATATAATTATATATATATATATATATATATATATATATATACAGGGTGGGCGGAAAGTAGCTCCCTATTTTGGATTGGTAAAAAAATACGTATATTATCCATTTATTTCAGAAGAAATAATATGAAAAGGTAGGCATACATGGTAGGTTTTCTCTAAAATTCAATGTGGGCTCCAACTCTTTCCACCAGCTTCTGGAGCCGCCCAGGAATGGCGTCCACTGACTTTAGCAGGAAGTTCGCACTGAGTCCACGAAAGTCAACTCGCCAGGCAGCTCGGGAAAGTGGACTCTCCCGCTACTCAGTGCGAACTGTGCTGAAGAAGGAGCTGAACTGGCGTGCGTGGAAGCCGCATTACTGCCAATCTCTCTCGGACGAGGACTGCGACATTCGCATGGAGTTCGGGGAAATCATGCTGGCTTGGCATGAAGACTGGCCCCATCTCTTCCGCAACATCCTCTGGAGCGACGAGGCTATGTTCCACGTCGGAGGCTTTGTCAACCGCCACAATTGCCACTACTGGGCAGGAGAGGATCTTATGGTTACCGCTGAAAAACGGCAGAATCGGTTCAGTGTAACGGTGTGGTGTGGTATGACCTCAGATCAGGTTGTGGGCCCGTTCCTTCTGCGCAACACCATGAATGCTGAGCGGTACCTTGCTATGTTGCGAAACGAGGTCTGGCCGGTTGTCAGCACATGGGAGAACATCGACGATCTGATATTTATGCAAGATGGCGCCCCTCCGCACTTCGCTCTTGTTGTCCGTGAGTGGCTGGATGCCCACTTCCCTGGGCGTTGGATGGGTCGTCGTGGTCCACATCAATGGCCAGCCAGGAGCCCCGACTTGACACCGTGCGACTTCTTTCTTTGGGGGTGGGTAAAGGAAGAAGTCTACCGCACCAACCGAGGACACTGGAAGAACTGGAGGACCGAATTCGGGAAGTCATGTCCTCCATCCCGCCGGAGTTCCTGCTAAAGTCAGTGGACGCCATTCCTGGGCGGCTCCAGAAGCTGGTGGAAAGAGTTGGAGCCCACATTGAATTTTAGAGAAAACCTACCATGTATGCCTACCTTTTCATATTATTTCTTCTGAAATAAATGGATAATATACGTATTTTTTTACCAATCCAAAATAGGGAGCTACTTTCCGCCCACCCTGTACATATATATATATATATATATATATATAATATATATATATTTTTTTTTTTTTAAGTTCAGGAAGAACCGATTCGCCTCTATTTAAAAGGGCATATCTCAGCGGAAAAACAAAGAAAAAGGGAGAGGAAAGACAGAGGAAAAAGAAAGGGTGGAGGGGACAGTCGAAGTGGAAAAAGACCAAGGATGACAAGGACTGCAGGGTCGAGCCCCATCATCCTTGGGTGCTAGGGCCGGGAGGGCGCACGTGAAACCTCCAGGAACAAGCACGTACAAACGAGCACAAAGAGCACTCAAGAGCATGAGGTTAGAACCCCCTTGCGGGGTTATATATATATATATATATATATATATATATATATATATATACTGTATATATAATATATACTGGTTTTTTTCTGCCAGAATACACTAGTATGGCATATGATATGGCTCTGGTGGCGGACTCGAAAGAAAAGCTACAGAGACTGGTAACTGAGTTCAGGAGGGTGTGTGAAAGAAGGAAGGTAAGAGTAAAAGTGAATAAGAGTAAGGTTATGTGGTGCTGTAAAAGGGAGGTTCGTGAGCGACTGAGTGTAAGTTTGTATGGTGTGGAAATGGAAATAGTGACATGTATCAGGTACTTTGGGGTGGATGTGGAGAGGAATGGGACTATGGAGGCAGAGGTGAGTCACAGGGTGGAAGAAGGGGCAAAGATACTGGGTGCCCTAAGAAGTGTTTGGAAGGAGAGATCATTGTCTATGGGTGCGAAGATGGGTATGTCTGAAGGACGTCTAGGAGAATTTGTCTAAAATACAATTTGTCTAAAATACAATTTGTCTAAAATACAATTTGTCTAAAATACAATTTGTCTAAAATACAATTTGTCTAAAATACAATTTGTCTAAAATAGTTTGTCTAATAACAATTTGTCTAAAATACAATTTGTCTAAAATACAATTTGTCTAAACAAACAATTTAATATAATATGGCATACAAATTGTTGCCTGATGTACAATGCTATTTATTACTTGCCACGTCCCATCTTAAAAGGTTACCTCTTGTGCGGAATAGTACATCGAAATAGTTTGTCTAAAATACAATTTGACTAATAACTGAAGATAACTAGAAATGCATTTGTCTGCTTGATAAATTTGGAGTGAGGATGAAAAGATTGAAAATGGGTTGATTTTATTTCATAATATACCTAACCTAACCTAACCTAACCTAACCTAACCTAACCGGGTTATGGGTTCCGGGATAACTGATTTCGATGTACTATTCTGCACAAGAGGTAACCTTTTAAGATGGGGCGTGGCAAGTAATAAATAGCATTGTACATCAGGCAACAATTTGTATGCCATATTATATTAAATTGTTTGTTTAGACAAATTGTATTTTAGACAAATTGTATTTTAGACAAATTGTATTTTAGACAAATTGTATTTTAGACAAATTGTATTTTAGACAAATTGTATTTTAGACAAATTGTATTTTAGACAAATTGTATTTTAGACAAATTGTATTTTAGACAAATTGTATTTTAGACAAATTGTATTTTAGACAAATTGTATTTTAGACAAATTGTATTTTAGACAAATTGTATTTTAGACAAATTGTATTTTAGACAAATTGTATTTTAGACAAATTGTATTTTAGACAAATTGTATTTTAGACAAATTGTATTTTAGACAAATTGTATTTTAGACAAATTGTATTTTAGACAAATTGTATTTTAGACAAATTGTATTTTAGACAAATTGTATTTTAGACAAACTGTATTTTAGACAAACTGTATTTTAGACAAACTGTATTTTAGACAAACTGTATTTTAGACAAACTGTATTTTAGACAAACTGTATTTTAGACAAACTGTATTTTAGACAAACTGTATTTTAGACAAACTGTATTTTAGACAAACTGTATTTTAGACAAACTGTATTTTAGACAAACTGTATTTTAGACAAACTGTATTTTAGACAAACTGTATTTTAGACAAACTGTATTTTAGACAAACTGTATTTTAGACAAACTGTATTTTAGACAAACTGTATTTTAGACAAACTGTATTTTAGACAAACTGTATTTTAGACAAACTGTATTTTAGACAAACTGTATTTTAGACAAACTGTATTTTAGACAAACTGTATTTTAGACAAACTGTATTTTAGACAAACTGTATTTTAGACAAACTGTATTTTAGACAAACTGTATTTTAGACAAACTGTATTTTAGACAAACTGTATTTTAGACAAACTGTATTTTAGACAAACTGTATTTTAGACAAACTGTATTTTAGACAAACTGTATTTTAGACAAACTGTATTTTATAGACAAACTGTATTTTATAGACAAACTGTATTTTATAGACAAACTGTATTTTATAGACAAACTGTATTTTATAGACAAACTGTATTTTATAGACAAACTGTATTTTATAGACAAACTGTATTTTAGACAAACTGTATTTTAGACAAACTGTATTTTAGACAAACTGTATTTTAGACAAACTGTATTTTAGACAAACTGTATTTTAGACAAACTGTATTTTAGACAAACTGTATTTTAGACAAACTGTATTTTAGACAAACTGTATTTTAGACAAACTGTATTTTAGACAAACTGTATTTTAGACAAATTGTATTTTAGACAAATTGTATTTTAGACAAACTCGCCTGATTCGGTCTGAAGGTATACTTCTTTCCTCTTCCTCTTATATTTTTCCCAATCACCCATACTTCTGCTCTGCAAGTACCGAGTATATACTTTCCTCTTTTGCTTCACCAGCATTTCAGCCTCCATATTCCACTATTCACTACCCAGTCATTTATGTCCCAACCCCAATCTCCCATACCCCACACACTTCAGCACCGCTTCACTAAATATCTGCCACTCCTCTTCCACACCCCTTGTTTCACTCTCTCCCATCCTGCACCATTCCTCATTCAGTCTCTCCTCAGTTCACTCACTTTCGCTACCTTTCTCACAGCACCCTACCCCTTCTTACTCCATGCCCACCACAGACCTTCACTTTCGCCTCTTCCAAGAATTTTTTGTGACAATCAAATTTCAGAAACAAGGCCCAGTTATTATTGATTAAATTTTTATGCTTTATATAAATTTTGCTTCTAGCTGAATTTTTTTTCACAACTGTGCATACAACTTCATTAAAGTAGCGTATATTTTTTACTCACTAAAAAAAAAAAAACTAATTCCAAGTATGGTACAATAATTGAAATGACTTCTACTTGACAGTTAGTTAGTATTTTAATTTGCTGAATTCATACTTCATCCTCTAATCAAGATTATAGTACGGATACAAAGTCTTTTCATGAAGACGGCTGGAAGATCAGCTCATAAGCCCAACAACTTAATTTTAACCAACCTCGCAAATATCGCTTAGTACAAACAGCTTTGTCTACAATTATAGTTATCTTTCCCCATCTGTCACTCTCTTTCGCCTTTACTCTCAATTATTTATCATTTTCTTCGCATGAAACTTTCCGCTTCTTTCGCTTATACTTTCAATCTTCTTAACTTTCCCTTAATGATGACGAAGTAGTAAGTTTTACAATGCAAAAAAATTGAATTAAAAGGAAAAAGTATTTACAGTCCTTTGTAAACTATGTCATATGAGTTAGGCTTTATGCAATGCAACTGAGTGACTGGTGCAACCTGGGGACTTAAACCGAACTGCAATCCCAGTCTATTAGCATTTACATATGGTTCAAGGAGAACCCACATAAATAGTGCTGGATATTTTCTCAGGGTGGATTCTCCACCTGGGGAAATTGAAGGTAACTGGCATCTGGGTAAATCAGCCTCAGTATATCAGGCAGAGGTGATTGCTATCCGCCTTGTGGCAGAGAAACTTCTCAGCCTGAACCTGTCAAATATGGATATATACCTCCTATCAGAGAGCCAAGCTACTCTGAAGTCCCTACAACAAATGAGGGTGCAAGAGCAAAAAGCTTTGGAGGGAATGTCTGAGAGTGGACACAGAATAACACACACATGTGGGTATCCGGGCATACCAAAATTCCTGGTAACGAATGGGCCAGAGAATTGCAAAAGCTGGAGCAGCTTTCAAGACTTCGACACCTGAGACAATGATTCCCATTTCTTACCAAGCCTGCAGAACAGAGGCGAGAGAATGGATGGTCAAAGAACAAAATACAAGGTGGGCCAATTTAAGCACTTGCCAACACACCAGATCACCTTTATCAAAGCTAAACAGTAAACTTTCAGAACTTCTGTTGGGTCTCGAGAAGGATGCTCCCAGGTCAGTAGTACAAGCGATAACTGACCACTGCAAGCTTGCAATGCATCAATTTACTCGAGGTAAAATGAACTCTCCATGTTGTCCTAAGTGTGGGGAACATGACGAGACACGCCTCTATTATGTTGAAAAGTGTCTAGTCTATTGACTTGAATGGTTCAGAGCCTTCGATTATTAGAGGGTATCCCAAACAGATGTAATCAAAGAGTGTAGGCTTCACTAGCTTTTACACTTTATTAAACTAACTGCCAGACTCGCAAAATTCTCACCAGAGGGGAGATGACTAATTATTGTCGGAACCCTCATGGTAATCTAGTCCAGATGCTAGGGCAATGGGCCAATTAAAGACCTGAACTCTGGCCCCTTCAGGCCCCATCTGAATAAAATAATAATAGGCTCTGTTGAGGTAGTATGTTAGAAAAACAATTTAGAACTTCTCCGAGTATTTTTTTCTTCCAAGTTTCTCACCTATCTATTCTCATCAAAACCTATTCCTCAGTTTATTTGTTGTATCAGTTTTTCATAAGAATCAATGTTACCAAAATTTCTGTGACCCAATAAGTTTCCAGATTAAAAGGCTTACAGAAAATGTTAATAAAATTCTGATTTGGCAGCTGAGAGAAGATTCTTTTAAGGCTGATAAGCAAAATCAACTATGCACAGCAGGGTGTTTCATACCTATAGGGTAAAATAAAAATGAGCTTGGAGTTTTAATCCACACGTTTCTCCGTATTCTAAAGAACAAGAAAACACGTTTGTGCAAGTTTGAACCAGATCGCGCTGCATTTAGAGGTCCCCAACTTTGACGACTTTTTGTCAGTTCATTTCTCGCCTGCCTGCAGTGAAGACGGTTTTCTTCGTCACTTGAGCGGTTCGTGTTGTATAGCCTATTGGATAACTATGGAGGTAATTATATATGCTACTAATTATCTCATTTTACTGTGGTATTGAAATTTATTATTATTTAATTTCTGTCATTTTACTGTGGTAGTGATATTTATTATTAATATTACATGAAATTAATTAGTCTGTTGCATATTGGACAACTAAGCTGGTAATTATTTATGATACTAATTAATGTAATTTTACTGCGGTATTGAAATTTATTTAATTAATGAATTGTCAAAGAGAACGTAGTGTACACGTATCAGTTTTATAAATAAAGAAAAGCAGTAACTGGGACTCGAACCAGTGTCATAGCCGTTTGGCAGCATCGCTCAAGTCGGCGTACACAGCACGCTATCCACTCCCTAGATGGTGTAGTGGATAGCGTGCTGTGTACGCCGACTTGAGCGATGCCGCCAAACGGCTATGACACTGGTTCGAGTCCCAGTTACTGCTTTTCTTTATTTAATTAATGAAATTAATTACGATGTGAAATTATTTCTGTGGAATTATTTAGTTTGTTTTCTTTTCCAGGTGTCTACCAGAGCGAAAACAGAAGTGTTTCTTATTGGCCAGACGGATGCGAACATCACATCAAGTGGCCTTCCAACTCAGTTGCAAGTACTCAAAAAGTACTTTTACCACCAAAAGGAGCAAAAATTTGGACGTACTAAATGCCTGAACCTGTGCCTGGATGCCTGTCTCATATTTTGGGAGAGCGAGAATCCCCATGATGCGTCGAGATTCGGCCTTGAGGAAGATGGAATCCTTCTCAAGGAATACGACCGGCTTGTGAAGCACAAGTCACATAAAGCAGAGTCCTTCCGAGTGAAGGAGGCGATGTTCAAGGAGGCAATAGCGAAGGAGATCATGGACATTGCTCATTCACAGGCTAAGGAAATGATGAAGAATCAGGAGGACACCCACTTTCTCGACATGCAGCGTGAAGATCCAAATTCCTGCAGCATGGGCCCTGTTGACATGAAGCTTCACTATAAGGAGATTAGGAAAAGGAAGAGGCTGGACAAGATTAAGGAACAACAGGAGAAGGCCAGGAAGGAACAAGGAGCTGCAGAAGATACGGGGGCTTTAGTGATTTCAACTTCGTCAGAGACTGACTCAGATGTCGTTGACCCAACCGTGGAAGTTTTTCCATCCTCCTCCAAGGGAAATACCAAGAAGCGACGCAGGAATCTGATCTCACAGGATGTGACGACTACCTACGATCGGCTGAATATTTCGTACCGCGATTCAGCTATGTCGTACGCTGCAGCGGCTAAATCACTAGGTTTTGACTTGGATGAACTGTCCATTTCTGCCAGTACCATGTACCGCACACGCAAGGCTCTCAGGAAGGTGGCTGCTGAAAGTTATCAATCCGACGAAGTTTGTCCTGGTCAGCCTCTTGTCTTGCATTGGGACGGTAAGCTCCTACCTGACAATGAGCAATGGAAGGAGAGCGTTGACCGGGCTGAAAGAGCCATCGCGCTCACCAAAGAGTTCAACTGTTCTCTGACGAAGAACGAAGAGCAGAAGCAATATTTGCTCAAAACTGTGATGCAGCATAGGGCGAAATACCCGAATAAAACCAAGAAGGGTTTCATGGACAAATGATTCGCAAGAAGTGGTTATGTTTTTTTGTATCTTTGTGAAAATGTGTAGTGAAATGGTACTCGTTTGTTGAATAAAATTCATTGACAGATTTTTGTTTAATTTTTTCCATTTATGATCTGCCAGAGCATCAAACTGGGGACCCGTAAACTTTAAACTATTGAATTAATACTTCGGTTTATCAGTCTCCTCAGCAAATGGAACAAGGGGATCCATGTGGATTAAAATTTTTCCAAACTTTTAATTTATGAAACACCCTAAATTGCACAGTAATGGCTACTATGTGACAAAATTCCCTATATAATACCAAATACTGTATGTACAAATAATATACGACGCAATTTAAACTAGTTAATTTAAATTCAAACCATAAAAAATCAATATGAAGACTACATTGGTTTTAAATAATTCATTCAGTACATTCATGTTGGACCCTTCAGTTTTGTAGAGAAAATTTCACAATATTAGTCATCATTACTATATTTAAGTAATTGCTTGTTAAATAAATCAAAACTGAGATTTTGTTTCTCTTTCAGACTCTTGTGGTGACCAAACCTATCTTCTTTTTTATGCAGGAAGGAGAAACCAAGGGCAGGCGCTCACAAAAGGAGGAGGAGGAGGAGGAGGAGGAGGAGGAGGAGGAGCCGAAATCAAGATCCAGATTGATGCTATTTTCTTTTCTTTTCTTAATTTTTAAAAAATTGTGTAGTGTGATTATATCTTGTATCTTATATGTTTCCTGCCATATCGCTCCAATTCGGCCTTTGGATTCTCCAAAGAGGAGATGCCTTTGGCACATTGGAGTCGCCGAGGTAGAACTTCTGTGATTTCCTATGGAATGATTTGCTTCTGTGGCTGGAGCCCTTTTGAGTGTGCTGCGCACATCATGGAGGTGATTGTTTCGAGCATGGAGGCGTACATTCCATATTCTATTCCTCCTACTAATGCAAAAAAACCTTCACTTAACTTTACTTGTTCTAATGCTATCCGCAAAAGAGAGGAGTCTTTCAGAAGGTACCATCGCCATCCAACTCCTGACTCTCACTCAGCTTATATTTCTGCCCAGAATTGTGCAAAATCTGTTCTTCGACTCGCCAAAAATTCTTTCATCAGACAAAAATGTGAAAACATACCCAGTTCTAATTCTTCTTGCTCTTTCTGGCATCTAGCTAAGAACCTTTTCAACAACTTTACCTCCTCTTTTCCATTCCAATGGCTCAGTTGCCATCTCTTCTGACAAAGCTGAACTCTTGACTCAAACTTTCTCTTCCAACTCAACGATGGACAATTTCAGTGCTGTTCCTCTATCTCCTCCTCCCTCTGACTTTATTATGTCAGAAATTAGAATCTCTTCCAAAGATGTTCTATCTGGGCTCAACTTTAGGGAGGTGTATGGTCCTGATGGTGTTCCTCCTGTTGTTCTCAAGAACTGTGCTTCAGTGCTGACACCCTGGCTAGGCAAACTCTTTCATCTCGTACTTTTCCTTCCTGTTGGAAGTTCACTTTCATTCAGCCTGTTCCAAAGAAGGGTGATTGCTCTCAACCCTCCAACTATCGTCCAATTGCTTTGATTTCTTCCCCTTCTAAAGTTTTTGAATCTATCCTTAATAGGAAGATTCTTAAAAACCTCTCTTCTCACAATCTTTTAGACTGTCAGTATGGGTTCGGCAAGGGACGTTCTACTGGCGATCTTCTTGTATATTCTCTCTGACTTTTGGCCATCTTCCTTTCGGGATTTCGGTGAAACTTTTGCTATTGCGCTGGACATAAAAGCTTTTGATAGAGTCTGGCACAATTCTTTAATTTCCAAACTGCCCTCCTTTGGTTTCTATCCTTCTATCTGTGCCATCCTCTCTAATTTCCTTTCTGGTCGATCTATAGCTGCGGTTGTAGATGGCCACTATTCTCCCCATAAAGCTTTTAACAGTGGTGTTCCTCAGGGTTCTGTCCTGTCACCCACTTTTCTTTTTATTTATCAATGATCCATTAAATCGCACTTCCTGTCCCATCCACTCCTATGCCGATGATTCCACTCTTCACTTCTCCACCTGTTTCACAAAGTGTCCCTCTCAATAGTCACTCCATGCTTTGCATAGGACGGCTATGGTACACTTGACCTCTGGTCTTTCTGTCATCTCAGTCATCTGTCTACTCGCCACAATCTTCCACATGGCTATCCCTTCACCTTCAACAATACACAGCTAGATCCTTCCTGTTCTCTTAACATTTTTGGTGTTTCCTTTTCTCGCGATCTTTCCTGGAAAGCTCAGGAGAAACAGCTAAGTAGTTAGATGTGGTGTACCACCTGCGCAGTTTCTTCACCTCCGCTCAGTTGCTCTCTCCATACAGGGTACTTGTCCGCCACTGTATGAAGTACACTTCTCATGTGTGGGTGTGGCTCATCCCACACAGTTCTACTTGATTGGGTGGAATCAAAGGCTTTTCATCTCATCATTTCCCTGCCTCTTACTCACTGTCTTCAATTCCTCTCTTTTCCGCAATGTTGCCTTACTCGCGCTTTACAAACTGCTATTATAATGGACACTGCTCTTCTGAACTCTCCAACTGCATGCCTTTTCCTTTAAGGAGACAACGCAGTACCACACTTTCTACACATTGTCATTCCTTTTCTGTCCACCTCTCTAACGCAAGAGTTAACCAGTATGTTCAACCTTTCATCTACTCAACCAGTCAACTCTGGAACAATCTTCCTCAATTCATTTTTTCCCCTATCCATGACCAATCTTTCAAACACAGTGTTTAGGCATCTCGAAAACTGTGGACCTTGATTTTGGCTCTCATTTCATTGTATGGATAGGTGCTTTTGCGGGCATTCACCCTTGGCCCCTGCCTCCTGTATAAAAAAAAAAATGTGTGTGGTGAAGAATAGAGGGAGAAGTGTGAGAGAGCATGCTGGACTATTCACAGGGTAGATGAGACACTGAAAAAGATCAACTAAGGAGGACAGTGAAGGAGAAGCAGTAGTTGTAGCACTCCCTATCTCCTGCCTAATGTCTCCTCGCCCCCGAAGTACCTCCTTGGTTGATTGGTGTTTACAATCTCCTCCTTACTCTACTCCTGTATTACTTAAGCTATCTTAAATCACTTACACATTCTTCCAAAGATAAAGACGGTAAGTCTCTAATCCTCCTGCAGACATCACGGCCAAAGTGCTGAACACCATTCCTAAAGCTGATAAAGAAATCAGTTTAACAAGATTTTAATATTTCAATTAAATTTACTTTTATCATCACCACATTTAGCCAATTACAGTAGTTCTAAAACTATAAGGGTGTGAAGATGGGTTCACCAATTAAACACACACATCACAATTATAGTAATGTAACAAAGTTTTTGAAATAAGCTTTACACAAACTGATTCTTAAACTTACGCCTTAGAAATGAAGACATTCATATTTTACAACATATTTGCTCAAATTAGAGAAAAGTGCATTTTCAGTCAAAAAAAAAAAAAAAAAAGTTGGAATAACATCAATGTCCTCCACCTTATATTTGTGACCTTCAAGTTTGGTGCAAGAACCTGATTCTTGCTCGAGACACATCATTTTATGATCATGTGTGTGTGTGTGTGTGTGTGTGTGTGTGTGTGTGTGTGTGTGTGTGTGTGTGAATTATGGCATGAACCTCTATTTGTCCTGTGGCCTTGATCCTCAATGCAGGTACACAAATTTCACTCAAAACACATTCTTGTAATGATCCAATTTAGGCCGGGCTGAAACTCAAGATAGAATTAATCAGTCATTAACAGTTGGCTTTTGATATAAAAATAAGATTCCTGAAAAAAATAATTGGTGGCCACCAACGTGTGTCCGGCCACCCCCGTTTTTGTAAAAACATCTAATGCTGCACTAGCAAAATCAGGAAAATGGCAATATCTCTTCTTCTGAACATGCTAGAGAGATGGTTTGCATACCAAAAGATGCAGAATTTGATTTAGAACAAATTATTAAGTGTGGTATTTTTTCATAAAACCTTTAGTTTTTGAGTTATTTTAGAAAAACTAATTTTTGGGGCCACACACACCTCATAGATAAGTGTTTCTAACATCATCAATCCACCTCACCTGACAGATCATCCTCAAGCATTTCATTTCCAGTACATCCACCCTTTTCCTTTTCCTTTTCTTTGCATTCGCCACCCATGTTTCACATTCATACAAAACTGTTGGCACTACTGTACCTTCATACATACCCATCTTCACACCCATAAACACTCTCTCCTTCCAAACACTTCTTAGGGCACCCAGTACCTTTGCCACTTCTTCCACCCTGTGACCCACCTCTGCCTCCATAGTCCTATTCCTTACCACATCCACCCCCAAGTACCTGAAATATGCCACTTCTTCCATTTCCTCACCATACAAACTTACACTCAGTCGCTCACAAACCTTCCTTTTACAGCACCACATAACCTTACTCTTATTCACATTTACTCTTAGCTTCCTTCTTTCACACACCCTCCTGAACTCGGTTACCAGTCTCTGTACCTTTCCTCTCAAGTCTGCCACCAGAGCTGTATCATCTACATACAGCAACTGACTCATTTCCCAAAAACCTCCCACCCCAACATAATTCATCCCCACTCCCCTCCCCATGACCCTTACATTCACCACTATCTATAAATGCATTAAACAACCATGGAGACATCACACAACCCTGCTGTAGACCCACTTTCACCAGAAACCACACACCCTTTTCTCCCCCCCCCACACACACATGCTATGCTCTACTCTCTCAATGCCACAACACCTTTCTGTCAACCCTATCATACACTTTTCAAGATCCATTAATGCCACATACAAATCCCTTTCTTTCTCCAAGTATTTCTCACAAAGCATCTTCAACCCAAACACCTGGTCTACACACCCTCTACCTCTTCTAAAAACTCCTTGCTCCTCCCCAATCTGTTGCTCCATGAAAGCCATCACCCTCTCAATCACCATTCTCCCATACACCTTACCTGGCACACTCAATAGATTAATTCCTCTATAATTTGATATATTATTTTGTTCCCCCTGCCTTCATACAGGGAGATGATACATGCACTCCACCAGTCCTGAGGCAGCTCACCTTTGTCCATACACACATTAAAACAGAAGCACCAACCAATCAACACTACATTCACCATCTTTTTTCAAGAGCTCCACAGTGATCCCATCCACTCCTACTGCTTTTCCACCTTTCATCCTGCCTAGGGCCTCCACCACCTCCTCCCTACAGACCAACCCATTCACCACAACTCTAATACTCCAAACCCCCTCTCTGCCCAAACTCTTTGCTTCCCTATCTTCCAACACATTCAATAGTCCCTCAAAATACTCACTCCACCATGTCTTCACATCTTGTCTATCTGTCATCACTTCCTCATTGACTCTTTTCACAGTCATGTTCATATGCCCTCTCACTTTCCTCACACTATTCACTTCTCTCCAAAATTTTCTGATAGTCTCATACCTCATCTCTCATCATATACTTCCCTCTTTTGCTTTGCCCATCCGTTTTCTCATTGTACCAGTTGCTCAGAGAGACTAGCACCAGACCTCCCATACCAACATTTCAGCCTCCATATCCCACCATTCACTACCCAGTCATTTATGTCCCAACCCCAATCTCCTGTACCAAACACACTTCAGCACTGCTTCACTAAATACACAGGCCTGCAATGGTTTTGTTGTCCAAAATATTTTATCACTTATATAGTAATTTTTGCATGCTGATCCCGAAAATAATATTCATTTTTCGCCATCACACAGATTTTTCACAAAATGTCATATTTCATATGTAAGTGATTTCATTAAAATTAACTCAATTAAATTTTGATTAAAAACTACTGCCTATAAATGCTTCCAGATCAGAAGTAATGTCATAGCATCTACTAGAACATTTGAGAAAAGCATCACTACTATATAAGTGATTGACAAGCCATGAAATGAGTCAGTGTCTAGTGTGTGGGAGGTTATAGTTCTTTATTATTCAAAGGTGCGTGGTGACTATATTTCTCTCTTGAAATTTGTTTATTTGTCGCTATGGCAACGAGAGGGTGTGTAAATAGCCCTAACATTTTCTGTTATATTTGTGGAAAATTTATTGTGAAAAAACAAAGGCGAGAGATTACAGACTTCTTCAAGAAAGCATACTATGTGTACTTCGGAATGAAACTTGGGGATCAAGACAAATCATGGGCTCCACATAAAGTTTACAGTGTGTGTGTTGAACAGACTGTGGAGTAAAGGTAAAAAGAATTCTTTGCCTTTCAGGACTGGTGTGAGCCCAGAAATCACAGCAATGACTGCTATTTCTGTTCGTGTAACGTGCAAGGCTACAATACTAAAAATAAAAAGGAAACTTCTTATCCAAACTTTCAGTCTGCTACAAGAAAGCATCCCAGAAAGCATCCCAGAAAGCATTCTGTATCTCTCTGCTCTTCTCACTCCCAGGTCCATATGCACTAACAAAAAACAATCACCCACCTCTCTTGGCCCACTTTCATTCTAACCCACATCAGCCTTGAACTTGCTTCCTTACTCTTTTACACATTCCCATAGCCCATCATGTATCAGAAGTGCAACCCCCTCCCTTGCCCTTGCACATTCAGATACCCCAGCCTGAGCCATTGTGGGAAAGCCCCTGCTATGCCACTTCTCTGACCCTTCTTCTTTGTGGAAAGTTACATACAGGTGGGAAGGGTTTCCAGCCACCAGCACCCATCCATTATTTTTTAGTTGCTTTTTATGACACACTAGGACCATGTGGGAAGAATTCCTTAAATCTCCTATCACCAAGGGATAAATATTTTCAGTTTGTTGTAAGTGATTATCTGTACATAATAAATTATTTATATTTTACAGGAAGTAATGACTGCCTCATCCGAAACAAGGTCAAAAGTCTGTGGCATGGATTACAAGGAGGTAGCAGAATTTCCAGAAGGGGTTTTATCAACAAAATAAGATGTCAAAGAAAATATGCTGTGTCTGCTTTGTCTGAAAAGAGCAGGGCAGCCACAATGGAGCAACGATGAAGTAGCCGTACTGTTGTCTGAAATCCTGCAAGAACATTGGATATTTTGCAAACTTGTATACAATCACCACATATAGAATAAAACTCAACATCTTGAAGCTGTATGAGGAGTTTCTGAAATTGTTTCAAACAAGAAAGTAGAAGCAGAATGATGCATTTGGGAAGAGGGCTTCAGAATTTAATGAAAGTACCAGGCTATTGTTCTTTTTTTGTCTGTCATAAATTATCCAGGAAAAGAACTCAAAACAGTTTTATAGGGTTAAGATGACAGAAACAGAATGGGATTTTTTTGTGGACAAAAAATGGGTTGTCAATGGAGTGAAATGAAGAAAAGAACTGGGATACCTATAGGAGATGAGAAAGCTTGTGGAATGCGAAAAAGAAAAATCTAAGCAGAGAATCATTCAGCTCTCATCTGATACTGAAGGAAGTGTTAGTCCTCCTTTGAATGGAGTAAAGAAGCTGGGCCAAGTGCACAGAAGAAATGGTGAATTAGTACCACAGACATATTATCAATACTTGAGGAGTGTTTTCCACAAGAAATCAGACACCTGAGATAAAGCTTTAGGAATGCAAGACCTGGAGTGTATAAGACAACTGACAAGCTAAAGAGCTGTTTCCACATGTCCTCAATGCAAACAGAAGCAAACATACCACTCAATAAGACATGGAAATACCACACTCAGGAAGACATGATTGATTTATACACATTACCGAAGTTAAGTAATGTGAGAAGTACTGCAAAGAGCATAGAGGTACTGGTTCTTGCAGAAATCACCCGAGAGATAGTGAACAATAAATCAAATGTTACAATTACCTATATTCATACAATAGTTCTAAAAAACAGGGAACTGGGTCATTTACAGTTCAGGGAATCACTATTAATGGGAAATACTGTGCCTTACCTACAAGAACACTGCATCAGAATCCAAGAAAAATTTAGTTGATCTGAAGGTGGCAACTTTGGAAATTTTTGCTGCTGTGAGTGGAATGAAGCTAAACATCTGTCTGACAAGATGGATTTTATGGTAACTGACCAAATAGCACATAATTTTGATGTGGAGAACATAGTGGCAGAGGAATTTTGTTCTGATAACAGATGTTCACATCTCGTTTTTCCAATGTACACCCTTCACTGATGTTCAACAGTCCTGATGAAGTATTGGGGAAGCATTGAAAATATTACAAGAGACAAAATATATTCTAATTTTTTTGTGAATACAACAAACCACACTAATGTAATTTAACAGGTCCTTGATTGCATGACACATTTGATAAATCATGACTTTAATTGTAAACCTTGGAACAAGTCCAATAAATTTTACCTACACATTACACCAAAGACAAACAAATCAGTCAGTATGAAGGATGAAAGGTTCAGTCACTTGACACTGACATGTGGAATATCTTTATACTACTACAGCGCATTCGAAAAGTCTCTCTGCAGTCAACGTGCTTGTTGTCAAAAGTGTTTGACAATAAGTGTATATGAGTTGCTCTGTGCCTACAAAATGGTGGAAAACACTTTCAACACATGCTGTAAAATCAAAAGGTTATGTAATAAAATCACTAAATCATGGTTAAATGAAAACATTGTAGTTTTTCAATTTCCTATGCATTTAATATAGCACTGCAGAGACACTTTTCAAACGCACTGCACAATGACAATTCTTCATTCTTGCAAAAATATGAACATGTTACAAATCAGTTAGAATGCAGTCAAAAGTTTCTTGGACTTGTATATTATGAAATGATGTAGTGTGTGAGTGCTTTAACAGGGCTGCATTTTGTGCAGCCATTCCTGTCACTGATCACATGTGCAAGGATGACATATGCAAATCTCAATGCCAGCATTCAAGCAGTTTATGAAGACTTGACCCATACAAATTCTGAAGATCTGATTCAAGGTATAAGAGCCAGCATTTGCATTTGTTTACAGAACACTTAATGACAATGATGATGTGTGAAGCTATCGAAGAAACTGGAAAAGGAAATGGCAATAAAGTGGGAAACTAAAGCTGGTGGAACTTTAACCTACATCATGTAGTATGGGAGTCAGTGTACTACCAATCATACCATCTAGAACCACAAATAAAGGTTCATTTACAGTTTGACTATGCTTCATTAAACTATCTCACCTCCATCTGATTTAACTGTGGATATTGCGTTTAAAATGCATTCATTAGAGAAGTTGCGGAATCATTTCACTCACTAGTAGTAAGCATATTAGACCTGGTTCTTCCAGTCCTTGTACAGTAGAAAGATTCCAGAAAAACAAGGGGCATATTTGGGTTTGGTGACAATGATGAAGATGCAGATCATGCAATGCACTGCACAACATAGATCATGAGAAGCTGATGAAAATAAAATAAATACAATGTTGTTGTTGCTGTTTAACCTCCTTCACAACATCTAAGGTCATATGATGCAGGGGACATAGTTTTATGTGGTATCCAAGCCACAGGTTGCTACATTATCTGGATGGAGAGGACAGTCCCCCATCCAACTTCTTCCCAGACCAATTGTCACTTAACTTCAATGATCGATGGGAAATGGTGTTACAATATTGGCTACAACATGCCCAGCTGATGAAACCCCCATTCATGACTTATATGCCAAGAAAAGTGTAGGATTTAAATTATGAGGTGGCAAAGAGAAAGGCAAAACAACAAAATGCTGCATCATCAGCATAGGTGAAAGCAAAATCTGCAGATCATCTTGAGAAAACTCAAACTAAGTCACTTATGTAATTCCAAAAGCTAATCCAGAAAGGGGCAAAATTCCAGAAATAAAATTTTCTAGAATGGAAGAAAAAGCAACAAGAACTGGAAGAAAAAGCAACAAGAACTGAAAAAAAAAAAAATGCTTCTGGGATAAAGAAATTGCCAACTTTGCAATAGATAAAATGAAGAACCAACAAAAATCTGGAAACCCCCTAGTCCAGCACTCCTCAACCTTTTTTGTACTGTGGACCCCTTTCAAAATCTTGATATTTTTGGGGCCCCCTCCCCAAAAATTATCTTTTGCATTATGATTAAGTAGCATATAGACAAATTGAGGTATCCAGATTAGTATAGTTGTTTAGTCTTGATTTATATTTCAAAGTCAGAGTAAAAATGTAATAAAAATGCGTAAGACTTACCACTGTTCTATTTACATAAAAAAACCAGCATAAAAACAGGGAAGGGGCTCATTTGTGCCAAAGACTCTCGGTTCATGAATTGGAAACATAAGATGGTTGTAAAAAAACATTTATAGAAACTTTAAAGTTTCAAGTAACCACAAATGCTATCAGTTAGAGGTCAAAATTAGCCACCACAAAAAAAGGGAAAAAAAAATTGTTTTACTTAATATAATCTAATCAACTCACAGACCCCCCTGTTGAGAACTGCTGCTCTAGTCCATAGCAGGATTATTTATACCATCAGGAAAAGTTAAAACATTCATAAACAATTACATTACTGAGCAAAGTTGAACAGAATGTACATCAAACTGAGATAAACTGTAGGTCAAATGCTAAGATAGCCTTGCAGGACACACATTTCATTACAAATGAAAGAAAATGAAAATAAATGTTCAATAACTGTTACTTCATATTTCAAACAACAGATACCAAAACTTTCCAATCATCACCCCCCTTACCCCATAATAGAGATCCAGGGAGTATATGAGCCTCAGTGTTCTTGGAACCCTACAAAACAGTGACATGAATGTCAGCAGTGTTGTCATGGATTCAACTTTATTATTGAAAATCATAAGATACCATGTAAAAAGGATATATAGTAGGATCATTCCAGGTCAGTTCAACGGCAAAAAAAACGTGACCAGCACCGATTTTTTTTTAAATTGGCACACTTATAGATCTCTCTGAGAAAAACAGAATGACGCTTGTTTCAACACTCTTGGTCATATGGTTCCGGAGATATGGCCATTCGAATTTTGTAAAAAAAGGTCAATTTCCAAGGTCATACCATATTTCAACATGAAATATCTCAGCTCCTATTGCACTTACAGAGACCATTTAAACACTTTTTTAAAGCTTTTAAGCAGATCTACAACTTTCTTTCTATTCATATTTTACCTCAGTGGTAAAAAAAAAAGTTGATCTTATTTTTGACCTTTGACCTTGTGTAGGTTATTTGATGTCACAACCAATTTTTTTTCTCCTTTCACCCAATTTTGGGTACACTTGTCTACCTTAACCTAAAACAAGATTTTTAGTGTTGATTAAGTTAGTATAGACGCTACAGCCATTTCAGTGGACCATACCCACCTCCATTTTCACCAAGCACCTTTTTCCACCAAACTTTGGAGCACCATATCTTTGGAACTGTTTGAGCTAGAGTGTTGAGAAAAATACCATTGGATTTTTCTTACTGAGATATATAATGCCTGCTAATTAAAAAAAAAATTGGTAATTACCTAACCTAACCTAACCTAACCTAACCTAACCTAACCCAGTTATTTGGTCAAATAAGTATCCGGCCCTATTATAATTTTTTTTTTTTTTTTGTATATTTCAGAGAATTATATAATATAGGTAATTTAAATTACATAATTAATATATATGCACATTCAAAAGTGTGAAGAACTTCGAACCTGCTATCCTGTTTAAAGGTAAAGCTATGTACGTATATAAGTACCTTATACTAGGCTATAGGTACTACCCTATAGAATAAGTTCAGTTTTAAGAGCTAGAAAAGTTTTAATAGAATTACTTTGTGTATTTATTCACTGTGTACAACAGTATGTACCCATGTGAAAATAAGCTTATTTAACCCTTGGAGCAAGGATTTTTTTGGCATCTGTATTTATTCCAATCTACAAATCAAACTGCACATTTTTTCTTGTTGTAGACCTCTGAAACAAGATCAGTAAGTCCCAAATTTTATTTGTGCCATCTAAGCAAAAATAGCTTTAAACAGGGTTGGATACAATGAATAATTATAATTGTATTTTTAATTAATTGATCCTAATTTCCATTAATTGTAATTGATTCCAAATAAAATAAAAATAAAGGTAATTGTAAATGATTTTTGAGCTATAACTGATGTAATTGATCAATTGATGTCAATTGTTAAAAATTATACCTCTAGATCTGGCAGTCATACATCATCCAATGAAAATAAACCTTTGATAGTTTATTTAGTTACACTTAGATATAAATATATATTTTTAGATATATATATTTATTTTAGATATATATTTAGCTATATAGAATAGATAGTTATATTTGTGTAATTGTAATTGATTCAGACAAAATTAATTGTAATTGCAATTGATCTTGAAATTGTGAAGTACAATACTAACTAATTAATTTGAAGAAAAATAAAAAAATTGTAATTGTTTCCATTTTGTGTAATTGAACCCACCCCTGGCTTTTACGCTACATATGTTTTTTTTCTTTTTAGATAAACATGGATTTCAGCAGTTTGAATATGGGCAGGTTCTGTTGTGACCCATTTAAAAAACACAAAGGAAAAGTGAAAAAAGGCATTCATGCATTGACTAAAAATTTGATTGATCAAAATCCTGAATTGAAACTAACAAATAATCATAAAGCATGTGCAACCTGTCGAAATGTACTAGCAAATCGTCCATCCCAATGCCTGAATGTGAACCACTTGAAAAATCACCATCCATCTCATCAAGTGCCCCATCTGAGCTAGAAACCATTGGAGATGTAGTTGAAATGCAGTATGAGCTTAGCAAATTCAATGCTTCATTGGCCACACTTGATGAGACCCCAATAAAACCATGTAAACTCTCTGACAGCGCTGGTTACGCAAAGAGAAAGTTGAGGAAAGTAGTAGTAGTTGTGAAAAGAAAGCTTGAACTTGCAACTAAATAACCAATTTCATGCAGTGACTCAGATGATACAGAACTGGAGATTCGTCAACAACTAAAAGAGAAATTTAATCAAGTGACAAGACGAAGTGAAAAACTGACAATTCTTACTATCCTACCAAAAAGATGGACACAAGTAAAGATCAGAGAAGAATTTAAGTGCTCAGATTACATGGCTAGGCAAGCAAAGAGTTTGGTGAAGGAGAAGGGAGTGCTTTCAACTCCTAATCCACATTTGGGGAAATGCCTGAATAGTGAAACTGCTGCCAAAGTAATTGACTTCTATCATTTGCCAGATGTGAATAGACAAATGCCAGGGTTGAAAGACTATGTTTCTGTAAAAGGAGCTGATGGTAGGCGGGAAAGAAAACAAAAATAAAATATATTGTAAATACCTAATAACTGCCTTTTTTAAATATAAAGTTATGTTGATGCCTCTTTTTTCATGGTTTCACCCAGCTAGACAAGAATCAGTTCTTATGACTCAATTGGTAAAAATAAAAGAGGTTATTATTTTAATATACGTATTAAAAGGCAAATTGTCTTAAAAATAGCAGACATTATAGATCTCAGCGAGACAAATCTAATGGTACTTTTCTCAACACACTAGCTCAAATAGTTCCAAAGAAACAGCACTCCAAAGTTTGGTGGAAAAAGGTACTTGGTCAAAATGGAGGTAGGTATGGTCCACTGAAATGGCTGTAGCATCTATACTAACTTAATCAACACTAAAAATCTTGTTCTAGGTTAAGGTAGACACGTGTACCCAAAATTGGGTGAAAGGAGAAAATAATCGGTTGTGACATCAAATGACCTACACAAGGTCAAAGGTCAAAGGTCAAAAATAAGATCAACTTTTTTTTTTTACCACTGAGGTAAAATATGAATAGAAAAAAGTTGTAGATCTGCTTAAAAGCTTTAAAAGAGTGTTTAAATGGTCTCCTAGGAAATTGACCTTTTTTTTACAAAATTCGAATGGCCATACCTCCGGAACCATATGACCTAGAGTGTTGAAACAAGTGCCATTCTGTTTTTCTCACCGAGATCTATAAGTCTGCCAATTTAAAAAAACATCGGTGATGGTCACGTTTTTTCAACCCAAAATTCCGTTGAATTGACATGGAATGACCCAGTACTGTATAATGAAATTAAGGTTAGTTATGCTAATTAGATATTTGGATCAGGTTGTATATCGTTATCCATAATTCAGAATGTGAAAATGTTGCCATTTCATAAGGTATCCAAACACATATGCGAGTGAGAGTGAGTTACAGTTAATTAGTTCTGACAAACAAGATAAATTCTAGACTTGGGAGCAATAAGGGCCAATGTCAAATTTCACAAAAATGTTAGACATACAAGAATGTAATAAAAAGTTCCAGGACTAAACATAAAACTTACAAAATTTATTGAGTACAGATAAGATGACTTAGTCTCTTTCAAAGTATTCCCCTCTCACACAAACACTTATTCCAGTGTCATCACTGCTGGAAGCATCTTGCATAGTCAAGTTTTGTAATGGCATTCAGCTGCTGCACTGCATTCTGTTTGATCATTTCCATGCTGTCAAATCTCTTCCCCTTCAGGGTACTTTTCAGTTGGGGGAACAAAAGTAGTCACATGGGGGTAAATCAGTAGAATAAGGTGGTTAGTGGACCAATGGGATGTTATGCTTAGCCAAAAGCTGTTGCACAGAAATGCCTATGTGCAAAAGTGTGTTGATGTGGTGCAACATTCGAGTGCCATCCTCCCATTTTGGCGACCATTTTCTTCGAACCATATCTTACAGATGTTTCAATACTACTACCTGGAAATTTTGAAATATTTACAGGATGCAGTTTGAAGAAAATGGCAGCAAAAATGGGAGGCTGGCACTTGAATGTTGCATCATGACAATGAGCCTTCGCACAGCCATTTCTATGCAACAAGTTTTGGCTAAGCACATCATCCCATTGGTCCACCAACCAATTCAGTGCAAAAGAGGCCAATATCATCATGTAAACCGTTAGCTTGCTTTCTCAAACTCTTTCTCAGCCAATGTCAGGTAAGTAATTTGTGTGCGTCTTTTTTACCAATATTCAAAAATACTACTTTTTGACAAATACTACTTTTTGACTACAGCCCTTTTTTTCATTCAGGTCCAGAATTGACGAAATGGCCAGCAGGATTAGGAGACAATGTCCTAAACTATAGTACTCACTCAGTTATCCGTGATTGAGGGGTGGTCCATGATCACAGATAACCCAATTTCATGGTTAACTCAGTATACCCTGCTGGTGGGTGGGTGGTGCAGCCAATGCTGCCTGTCACCACTTCTTGGCCTCCCACAGTATTATTCTATTAGAGTATAACATACAATAAAGTAATTTTCACTCACCATGAAAGGTGAAGATATATAAAGCCACAGGCGCACATGTGTACTCCATGAAGTGAGCAGACACTGAGGTGCATTGTGATAGGCTGGCAGGAGGCGAGCCGCAGATGTAAACACCATGTCAAATCAGTTAACTTGGTGTCATGATCATAGGTAAGTACACAATGGTCACTATTAGTAAATCAGGGTTAATGCGACTCATGGTTGAATGAATCAAGGATAACCCTGCGAGTGTTGTACATTTAAAACTTTTATATATAGGGTGGGGCACGGGAATCAAGTGTTTTTTGAATAGCTAGTAATCGGCCATTAGGAATGGGAGGGGCGTGCGGTAGGTAGCATTCCATTCCTGGGTTCATAGCATTTAACTTTAACTAACACTCACCTTTATCTTTCAGGTGCCATCATGGAGCAGTGGACGTTAGAACACCGCATGTTCGCGTATGATCATTTTGTTAGGAGTGGCGAGTCAGTGACAGCAGTTCAGTGTGCGTTTCGCCGCAGATTCAACATTCATCGAAATGACTCTGTTCCCGCTCGTGACAATCTTACGTTGGGTTAACAATCTTCGAACAGGAGGCTCAATAATGAAAACAAAACCGAAGGGGCCGCAACGCACTGTGCGTACTCCAGAGAATGTTGAAAGGGTCAGACAAGCGATGTTGCAAAGCCCAGGCCGCTCTGCTCGGAGACATTCAGCTGCACTCGGAATCAGCAATCGTACTGTTAGACGGATTTTGCATGAAGAATTACATTTTCACCCATACAAGTTAGCGATGGTGCAGGAATTGAATGTAAACGATTGCCCCCAACGACTGAATTTTGCACAGGAAATGCTTGCACTTTATGAGCAGAATGAAAACATGATGGTGGTAATGAGTGATGAAGCCCATTTCCACCTTAATGGGGCCGTCAACAATCAAAACTGTCGGTATTGGGCTGCTGAAAATCCGCGACAACTCCATGAAAAACCGCTGCATAGCCCTAAGGTTACAGTTTGGTGCGCGGTGGGAAAGTTTGGCGTCATCGGTCCCTATTTCTTCGAACAAAATGGGGTTACCATTACCA
The DNA here is from genome assembly GCA_023014485.1 of Bathynomus jamesi. NCBI lineage: Eukaryota > Metazoa > Arthropoda > Malacostraca > Isopoda > Cirolanidae > Bathynomus > Bathynomus jamesi. The sequence goes on along the minus strand of JAJOZX010007325.1, from coordinate 93,958 downwards.
TAACATCTGGGCGTTACATTGAGATGGTGAACACCTTTTTCATCCCTGAGTTACGAAGAAGGCGTATTGCTCGTCGACATTTGTGGTTTCAGCAAGATGGGGCCACGCCACACACCGCCAGAGCGTCAATGGCTGTTCTTCGCCCCCTGTTTCCCAACCATCTCATTTCGAGATTTGGTGACATTGCATGGCCCCCTCGGTCCCCTGACTTGTCCACATGTGACTTCTTTCTATGGGGGTACCTCAAGTCACGTGTCTACGAGGACAAGCCCCGTACATTAGATGCATTGAAGGAAGCGATCCGTCAACAAATCATCCAAATCAACAGAGACCTGCTGGGAAGAGTGGAGGCCAATTTTCGTAAATGCCTTCAACAATGCGTCGACGGCCAAGGACATCATATGCCAGATATAATTTTCGGTACATGATTATTATGACATGAAATGCTATGTTCTTACGAATGTTGTTCTACCAATATATTTATTTCTTTACAAAAATAAATATCATTTTCCTGATTATTCCAAAAACACTTGGTTCCCGTGCCCCACCCTGTATTATAATTGACAAAAATTTATCTAGAACAATAGTACTGTAATTTCCTTGAAAAGAACACATCGTATGATGCAACATCTATATGCCTAACCACAATTATTCTATTTTCGTCCTTATTACTAGTCCAAAATACATAGATTATTTTGCAATATGGAAATCCTATTTACTTTGTAAAGTGCACCAATAAAATTACAAGTCAAGATCTCTAATATGAATTTATGATAAAGCACATTCTCATTTCACATTTTTTTCCTATGGACAATGGCCAGACTTCCCAAACTGACATATGGACAAATACAAGAACTCCTTTTTGCTTCATAACTTTTTTTTTTTTTTTAAATGAACAAAAGATCTCAAATCTCCACTGTTTGAGTGAATAAAACAAGTTTATATTGTTGGACATCAAATATACTTTGTCATGTTCAAATGTGCATGCAAGACATTCAAGGGTTGGAAAGTTTGGTTATTGAATATGTGGGAGGAGAGGTATGGATTTAGATGCAGTGAAGTAGTTGAGAGTGAGTGAGGTGAGAGAAAATCGGTTCCGTTGAAATGCAGGCCCTTTGGTGAGTATTATGGACTGGAGATGCTCGGATGTGGGAATGCGGGACAGGTAAGGGAAACAGCTATGGCAGAGGTCGGACAGATTTGAGCATTCGACCGGGAGGTGGATGATGGTGATGAAGGTATGGCAGGTGGAGCAGAGTGGGGCTGGCAATTTAGCCATAAAGTGACTGTGTGTGTGTCCTAGGCGGAAATGGGCTAGAATTACTTCTTTATGGTGGGACCTATGGAACAAGGAGACCCAATATCAAAGTTGTGGTTTGATCCAGTGAAGTTTGTTGTTTGTGGCCTGGTCCCATTCCCACTGCCAGATGGAATGGAACTGGGAGCTGAGAGTTGGGAAGAAATCAGTGAAAGGAAGGCACCGGGTGGAGACTGGCAGTGAGCAAGCAGTTTTTGCTATACAGTCCACCTCCTCATTACCCCCGATACTGACATGTGCTGGGACCCAGCAGAAGGTGACTGTCTTGTGTTGGGACACCATTAAGGAGTGGAAGGTTTGTTGGATGGTGCAGATGAGTGGGGGGTTAAATCTTTCAAGGGAGAAAAGTGTGCTTTGAGAATCCGAGTAGAAGACATAGGAGCTGGCAGAGTGGGTGCTTATGATGTCGAGGGTCTCCAGAATAGCAGGAGTTCTGCTGAAAAAACAGAGGCCTTGTGGGAAAGGGGTACAACTCTAGAGAGCAGTTGGATCAATATCACTGCTGAGGCAGCCGTACCAACCTCTAAGCAGGAACCATCCGTATAAATGGGGATAGTGTCCAGGCGTTGGGTTATGTGTTCTTGGAAAAGTGACTTATATACTGTAGCAGTAGGGTGTTTCACGGCTGTTCTAGTGTTAGTCGACTGCCTTGCTTCCTGATGGAAGGGTGCACTGCTCTCTGTCCTTCGTGTCAGTTGTCGAGTTTTGTCCTCATTGTGTCTACCATTGCGTATTTGTACTCTTTTCTAATTCGTATATTTCCTCATTGCAGATAAACATGGCAACTCGAAGCAAGAGAGGTTTGGCTCATCAGACACCCGAATAAGGAGATCCTGGGTAGCCGCCTGCCGACAAAGTTGCAAGTCTTGCAAAAGTGCTTCTTCCATCAAAAACAGGAAAACCTAGGACAGAGAAAATGTCTGAACCTCTGTTTGGATGCTGTGATGGTGTTCTGGAAAAGAGCAAGGATCCTACTATGAGGCGGGACAGCGCCCTTTGGAAAATGGAAGCTCTGCTCCAGCATTACAACAAGTTGGTGAAAAGCAGGAACAGATCCGAGGAGAGCCGTCATGTTGCAGAGGACATGTTCAAGGCGGAACTCAAGAACGAAATCCTCGATATTGGTCATTCCAATGCCCTTTCTATGATGACAAACGAGGAAGACAAGCTCTTCTACAAGAGTCAGCAGGACCCAACAGAGAGCAGTATGGGATCGGCAGACATGAAGCTGGCCCAAATGGAGAGTAGGAAAAGGCGTCGAGAGGAACAGCAGGAGGAGAGACGACACCGGGAATTTGAGCGGGCCAAGACAGTTACAGAAGCTGCTATTCTTGAAGACAGCTCCTCGTCCTCGGCATCGCCATCTGCGGAAGATGATCCCTCCTTGGCAGCCTCCACATCTGCTTCATGTCCTTCTCCGAGGAAGCGGTCGAGGAACCTCATCACTCAGGATGTGGCTGTCATGTACAACCGGATGAAAATTTCTTATCATGATGCAGCGATGTCCTACGCCGTCATCGCGCAATCCTTGGGGCACGATTTGAACGAGGTGTCCATCTCCTCTTCCCCAATGTATCGTGTTCGCCAGTCGCTTCGGAAGCAAGCAGCAGAGGCGTATCAAGAGGGAGAATTCTGTCCTGAGGAGCCCTTGGTGTTGCACTGGGACAGGAAAGTGCTGCCTGAAATCACAGGTGACGGATCTGTGGACCGGATTGCTGTGCTGGTCACCGGGAACAGCCAGGAGAAGCTGCTTGGAGATCCGAAAGTTCCAGCTGGCACGGGAGCGGAGACAGCATGTGTCTGCATTGATCTTGTGTGGGAACACGACCTGTCCGAACGAATCAAGGGGTTATCATTCGACACAACGGCATCGAACACCGGGATTCACGTGGGAGCCTGCGTCAAGATTGAGGAGGGTCTCGGGAAGCAACTTCTTTACCTAGCATGCAGGCACCATATGTACGAAATCGTCGTGGCCCAAGTCTTCCAGTCTTCGATGGGCCCCACCTCTGGCCCTGAGATTGGGATCTTCAAAAGATTCCAAGAGCAGTGGGGTTTCATCGACCGATCTCTTATCACCACTGCTATTGATTCAGATAGCTGCAGCATCGCTGGACCTCTTCAGGGTCTCAAGGACCAAACTGTCCTTGTCGTGAGGGAAGCTCTGGCTTCTGGTCAGCCGCGGGATGACTACCAAGAACTTCAACTGGTTATCCTCTTTCTCGGGGAAGAGATTGTCGCCAATGTGCCACTGCGGAAGCCAGGAGCATACCACCATGCACGGTGGATGGCGAAAGCCATTTATGGATTGAAGCTGTATCTCCTTCAGGACCAGTTCAGGATGACCGGGCGGGAGCTGAAAGGAGTCACAGAAATCTGCCTGTTCGTCGCCCTGGCCTACGCAAAGGCTTGGAGTCGTGCGACGAGGGCAGAGCAGGCCCCACGTGTGGATCTGGAGTTCTTGCTGGACCTGGAAATACTGCAGGAAGATGCCGTGATCGTCGACATCGCCAAGCAAGCGCAGCAGCCATGAAACGACACCTCTGGTACTTCTCCGAGACGCTGGTCGGCTTGGCATTCTTCGATCAAGGGGTTCCTCAGGAAGAGAAACAAAGGATGCGAGAGAACCTCGCCAAGCCGGCATCGAGGAAAGCGTTGAAGCGTCTGGAGGGGAAGACCGTCCTCGGCTCCTTCAAAGGAAAGATGATTTCGGATTTTGTTACCTCGAGGACGAAGGATCTCTTCACCACACTCGGGATCAACGGCGCCTTCGTCGAAAATCCCGCTTCGTCTTGGGAAAGCGACCCACACTACCAAGCAGGCCTAGCTAGGGTCCGCGTCCTGGCTGTGGTGAACGACTCGGCTGAATGGGGGATCGCTCTCATCGAGAAATTCAATACTGCCATAACAACAAAGGAAGAAGACAAACAGTACTTGCTGAAAGCAGTTTTCAAGAACAGGAAGGATTTTCCGAAGAAGCAGAAGGGGGAAATGATGAAGTGATGAGTCTGTGCTCTCTGACGTAAGGCGTGATTTCTCGGGACCCCTTATTGTTGTCGAAGGAGTCTCATTTTTGGCCAGGAGTGATAAATATGTAAAATGAACACAGGTATCTATGTGGATTAAAAATATAATGTGGTTCTCATTTATGAAACACCCTACTGTAGCAGTGTAGCAGTCATGATAGCTTTTGGCAGGGAAGTCCCTGCAAAACTTGATAAGGGTGAGGAGCCAGGGAGGGCAGATATATGATATGAGATGGGGATGACTGAAGGAGGGAGCATGTTGGAAAGGTCAAGGATAGAGTGGACTGCTTCAGTGAAGTGCCAGCTCTGTCCCTGGGGTGGAAATACATAAGTGATGAGAGTAGCCTCTGCGCATGAAGGTAGGTCCTCATGAGGAGCAGACCCCATCGATAAGTGAGAGGGAGGTAGTTACATTCTGCTTGGAGGCTGAAGGCTGGGGTGGAGTGGAAGGCACCTGTGGAGAGGCAGAGGCTTTTATTAAGTACTGGGTCCAGGATTCAGAAAGAAGTGCTGGAGAGATCTGTATATGATACTTCCATAGTCCAGCTTTGACTAGACCATAGAAGTGTAAGAAAGGTGATCTAGGAGAGTGATGGGATGCTGGAGAGAATGTTTCAGGTGACTGAGGTGAGGAACCAGTTGAGCCATTGGTCAAAGGTCATGCCCAGGAACCGCGCATTGGGCACCACTTTGAAGGGCTCTATGGAAAAACTATACACGCCTACAATATGGTATCATATGTGGTACCTTTATTTCATAATTAAATACAAATTATTAATTTATTGAATTAAACAACTACAAAATTGCCTCAGAACTGGTGACAAAGCTTATTGGGAAAGGAAATAATTGCCATACATAGAACCCAATATGTGCACATTGGGGCTGCATAACAAGGAAAATGTATTATTTCGTATCAAAATTTTTCATCGCTGATGCATGAAAATTACTTCAGGAGAAGAAATAATGAAAACACAAAAAATAGACATCTGGGGACTTTGTAAAGTAAGCAAAAATTTAAGACAAATGAATTTATATTAGCTCATCTCAGGGCTATCTAGTTACGAGCGTTGTTTTTAGGCAAGGAAGATGTGCTTAATCTTCCTAAAAGTTTTGAGTGAAAACCTAATAATATAAAACTATAATACAAAAGGATAGACATATTCCTTCAGGTATTTAAGCATAGTGAATTACCTGTATAAATTAAACTGAATAAACTCCTTGCAACCCTATTGCCTACATCAAAAGAGAGGTGTGATAGGTAGCCATGCGCCCTACAACCAGAAGCAAGGTCCAACAAAATAATAAGGTATGGTAATTTCCTTCTTTACCATTACTTAGGCAGTGCTAAATACCGAAGGCATATAAATTAAACATTTAACCAAAAAAAGAACACTACTTAACAAGGTCTTTTGAAGACCTCCACAAACAATTTTTTTAAGGAAAAGACAGGGTTTTTACCATTCAGCTCTGCACCAATATCTGGTGGAAATTTTCACCAGATGAAGTTGACAGCAATCAACCATAACCCTAAATAGTTTTTTTTATACAGGCAATAATGTGCCTATATATGAAACAGGACTTAAATGGGTTGTGCCTATATGTGAAATAGGACTTAGAATGGGTTATGAGTGTTGCTTTTAGGCAAGGAAGACGTGCTTAATCTTCCTATAAGTTCCGAGTGAATACCTAATAATAGCTGTATAGTGTGCCTGAGGAACAAGAATGGCTGTAGATCTTCTCCTGCTGAAGACCATGATTTTGGTTTTGGAGGTGGACAGGCGGAAACCAAATGATGTCGCCCACCTTTCCACCCAATGGATGGCGAGCTGAATTTGTCATTGGACAATGGGCAGTTCCCGCCCTGCAAAGCATATCGCAAGGTTGTCCACATAGATGAAAGAACGGACAGAGGGTGGAAGAGATTTTGATATTGTGTTCATAACGATTGAAAAGCATATGAAACTGAGGATGCTTCCCTGTGGGACCCCGTCCTCTTGCTCAAAGGTGTCTGAGAGGACTGAGCCAACCCATACTTGAAAGGTCCAGGAGGAGAGGAAGCCCTTGATGAGGGTTGGCAGGGCTCCAACGAAGCCCAAATTTTGGAGGTGGCTGAGAATTATACGTCAATGGGTCATGTCACAGACCTACTGGATATCGAAGAAAGTGGACAGGACAAACTGTCTGCTATTGAAGGCATTCTGTATATCTTGGCTGAAGAGCAGGAGGTCTGTAGTGGAGCGGAACTGTCTAAGGCCAGACTGGGTAGCCAAGAGGGAGTAGTTGTTTTCAAGAAGGAAGGAGTCGTGCAACGACCATTTTTTTTTTTTCAAAGATTTTACAGGCACAACATGTTAGTGTGATTGGCCTATAGTTTGTGGGGTCATGGGGGTTTTTGCTGGGTTTGGGGACAGGTATTACATGGGCCTCTTTCCAACTGGAGGGGAAAGTGTCCTTGATCCATATACGGTTGTAGAGATCAAGTAGGAACAGTTGCATAGTAGGGTGGATGTGTTGTATCATGCAGTAGGGGATGCCATCCAGGCCAGTGCCACCTGTAGCTCTCGCATGGTGAACAACCAATTGTAAGGGTTGTCGAGGAATGAACAGCTCTTGTTAGGGCCCAGAGCGTGGGGGCTGTAGCCAAAGGTGTGGAGGTGGTGATACCAGACACAAAGGTATGCCAGGAAGCGCAACACGCTTTCTTCATCGCACGGCGAGCAACGGCTCTAGCTTGCTGTACCTCCATGTGATGGGTAGCGGTTCGCGTGCAATAAAATCGTCAGGTAACCCTCTTCTTGGCTTGAATGGCCTCTGTACATTCATCGGAGGATGCAAAGTGGGCAGTCATACGACGTGTGGAAGTGTTTCAGAAAAGGGGCCAATTAGCTCTAGCAGCTATCCACTTCTACAGTATCTGAAAGGTCTGGTCATGCCGATTTAGTGTGAAGTAGATGGGGAAGTGGTCACTGGCATAGTCATCCCAAAGCACTTGCCAGGTGAAGTCTAAGAGGCCATCTGTCGAGACAAATGACAGACAGATCTATACAGGACAGGGTAAAGTGTGGAAGAGCTGTCATTGAGGCACTCAAAGGAGAGCTCAGCCATGAGGGCAATCAGGGTCGGAGCCACAAAAGTGGAGGTCGTATCTCCCCACAGTGGGTGGTGACTTGAAATTGCCCACGACTAGAAAGGGCCTGGGGAGTTGTTGGACAACCTCAACCAGGCCATCGCGAGAGACTTGGGAGTGCGGGGGGGGGGGGGGTGGGGGGGGGTAGGTTGAGCAGACTGTGTATTGTTTGTCCAGGAAAATCCTGGCAGCAACCATCTGTAACGGGGATCTGATAGGGAGATTGTGAAAGGGGACTGTGCAGTGGGCGAGGATGACAGTCCCCCCTTCGTCCCTGGATTAGTTCCTGGAGACAGACACATACAGGGTGGGCAGAGGAAATCAGGGAATTGAGGCCTTCATAATTCGTGAAGATTCCCCTGCAGTTCCATTGTAGGATCATAGCTTTTGGAGGGTCCATTGCAAGACAATGGAAAAGTGAAGAGGGTGAAGGTGCTAGGGAGTTGGATTGAGGATGGAGATCTGGTTCATGATGGCAAAGGGTAAGTCAGGGGCATGTTCACCCGAGAGGGAATTGGCTGGCCTGTCAACCCCAGCAGGGACTGTGGGGCCAAGTCAACTGAATGGGACCAGAGATGTGGATTGCAGCAGCTTAAGGACCATCAAGGGGTTAGAGGGTGAGGAGTCTTTAGGCAGGGTTCAGTGGTCAGGTAAGGAGGGACAACTTCGTTGTTCATATTGGCACCTCCCCCTGTCTGTGGTCTCCCAGGATACTCGGGATGACAACAGGAGGTACCAGTAAAAACAGGCAGGTGGGGGAGAGGACAAGGTCAGGGTGGCCAATGAGAGAAAGGCAGGAGGTATGGGGGAGGTAGGTTCAGTGGGGGTACAGGGTGATGAACCAGGGTGTTTTCGTGGAGGGGTGGAGAAGATGGCACCACAGGGTAAGGGTAGATTCATGAGACTCAGGGGTGCAGCCGAGGTTACCCTGGTCACACCATGTAGGCATGCCAGTACTGCGTCCACTGGATCCTCAGATGTCAGGTTATGTGCACCATGTCTTGCCCTAGTTGGTGGCTCATGTAAGTCTGCTATGACTGTCAAAATCTGTGGGGATATGAGAGAGGGTGAGAGTCATCTTAGGCAGGGTAAGGGGTGTAGGAGCATGAGTCATCTTAGGCGGGGTAAGGGGTGTAGGAGCACGAGTCATCTTAGGTGGGGTAAGGGGTGTAGGAGCACGAGTCATCTTAGGTGGGGTAAGGGGTGTAGGAGCACGAGTCATCTTAGGCGGGGTAAGGGGTGTAGGAGCACGAGTCATCTTAGGCGGGGTAAGGGGTGTAGGAGCACGAGTCATCTTAGGCGGGGTAAGGGGTGTAGGAGCAAGAGTACTCTCTTTAGATTTAGGAGCTGGGGAGGCTTGTTGAATGGTTGTTGAGTCTGGAGACTCACTCCGGCATCTCCACCTCGTTGATTTACCCTGGGCACTAGGTTTGGGTGTGTTGTCAGAGTGGGGTGAGAGCAGGGTTCTTGGGGGATGGGTACTGGGATTCTTGATTCCAGAGTCCTGGGAAGTTTGTAGCTAGCTTTGAAGACTCATGGTAGGGGGACAGGCAGTTGCTGGGTCCGACGTGGGGCCCGACTGGGAAGGGGGATTAGTAATCCAAGGGGGTTTGAGTGGTGGATCCAGATGGTGCACCAGCCACCAAGGGAACTGAGCCAAGGGCAGCGGCATAAGAGACCCCCCAGCTTCACCTCCTGACTCTGCACCCTGTCTCGCGCTTCTGGAGGCTGATGAAGTCCACCACCCACCCATAAGGACCGACCATCCTCAAACCTGAAGATACATTCGTGAGACAAAGAAGGATGTACACCAGCGGAGTTTGAGCATTTAGGCGAGTTGGAACATCATTCTGGGTGGGTGATCTTCCCGCAATGTACAGACAGTTGTTATAGTTGTCGGCATACAAAACTGACATGCCCGAACTTATTGCATTTAAAGCAATGGGTCGGGTCTGGAATGTATGGGTGGACCGAGAACTCGTGCAAGAAAGTGAGAAGAAAGCGCGGGTGGGGGAGGAGGTACCTCCTTGACTTGACGTGAATCAATGAACCTTAATGATACCCTGGGGTGTGAGGTCTTCTAGTAACTCATTCTCTGGGATCAGCAATAGATGGGTAGCATAGATAGTGCCCTGACTCTGGTTCAGGCGAGGGTGCAGGGAAATGGTCACCCAGTATCCGAGGACCTCTGTGAGGGAAAGTAGGGCATTTGTTTCTGCAGCTGGTCGCAATTTTATAAGGAGGGAACCATCCTTCTGTGGTTGGATGTCATAATGGCTAGAGTTGCTGCACATATAGATCGCCTGATATGTTCTTTCAGAGTTGGATGGTAGGGACCCAGAAGGATCTTTATGTCTATTCAAATGCAATTAGAAGCAGTGTGTTAACAGACAAACTTTATTTCAGGCTCAACAGGTAAAAACATTATACAAGAGGTCCATAGAAGATTAAGAGATAGTTGTCTGGAGCACTGACTAAGTAGGCCAGTGAATCAGTGTGTATAATGAACATAAAAATACAATGATCCAACCATGAGGTGGTGTGCCAACTATCACTAACATAAGTAAAGCTATCACCAGGAAGACTACACATGGAGGAAAGGGTCAAGTTATTATCTTCACAGAAGGCTTTTAAGTGGTTGCTAAACAAAGAATTATCATTAAGCACATTAGCATTGAAGTCACCAATAATAGCTACACATGTCGTATCCAACTCATCATTAATACTGCTGACCTGCCCCAATTTAATGAGGTAATCTTCTTCATTACCAACTGCCTGAAAAGGCATGTAGATACACAGAATTACAAATTTTTTATTGTCTACACAAATTTCTATTCCAGTTAGCCAATTCAAACCCAGTTTTAATTCACTAATATATTTCCCATACCCCAACCTCCATAGAATAGCTACCCTACCAGGTGGGTGGCCTGCAAGGAGACCATCTTGTTTATCTCTGGTGGCCTCCCCTATCCCATAAAAGTTACTGGACAGGCTATTCGTGTCTTTTAAGTCCTGTTTCCTGCAGACAGAGAATATCAGCATCCTCTAACAGCTTATCAATTATGATTCGCCTGTTTGCTGTTATTGCCTAAGCTTAGGCTTCTACAGTTATAAGAGATTACCTTGAATGTTGCAATTAGGAAGATGCAGGAGTTCTGCCAGCCATCTCTACATGTTGAATTCCACTTATACCAGGCACAACAGTTACAGCATTAGACCCAGCTGGATTTTCCTCCACAGTACGACGCATGATGTCTCCATAATTACCCTCTGTAGCACTTGCGAAAGGGGTTGTAGGTGTTTTTCTTCCCTTCTTCTCATAGAACTGCTCTACATATACCCATTCCTACCATACTGCTGGATCCATAAATACCCCTGGATCATCACAGACTGCTGTAACTTGAAAGGAACTGTACAAGTCCATCTGGAGTCAATTTTCCTACATGTAACCTGAAGGTTCACTTTATCTTCCACAAATGCCTGCAACTCCTTGGCCATAAAATCAGGTTGACATCTCGAGATGAAAATGCTTGCAGTTTTCATTGGTACAGCCATCATACAATCTGTTTTGGCAGCCCCTATGATACCCTGATTCTCTGCCAGCCTTTGCCACAGGCTGACTCCCTCTAGCCGTGCATGAGTGGGACCAGACCTCCTTGAGGGACCACCACCATTAGCTACTGCAGTGGTTGCATTTCTCAGAGGGGTCACTCGCTTCCAGCCCCTCCTTACCACCATTGTCCAAGATGTCTCCTCATTGTCACTTCCGACTGCATTCCCAGCATCCCGATTCACCAAGGCCCCTTGACAGGTACCCTGTTTGAGATGGTATTGAACTGGCAATGTAGGAGTGTCTGGATTCAGGGATCCAGGATAAGACTGAGAAACAGAGGGCTCTGCACTCATGGATCCAGAATGAGGCTGAGTGGCAGAGGGCTCTGCACTCATGGATCCAGGATGAGGCTGAGTGGCAGAAGGCTCTGCACTCATGGATCCAGGATGAGGCTGAGTGGCAGCGAAATAACAAATATCTGTTTCAACTAAATCGTTACAATTTCAGAGACTGTAGGTCTTGATAAATTTTACTTTATTGAAGGAAAAATTTGCCACAATGTTAGTTCACATACATGTTTATTTTAGTTTAGAGTAGATTTAGTTAATTTTTCAGTTCTTTGTTCACACAATATGTCCATTGTCACTGTAATAGAAAAGTAATAGACTATTATCTATTACTTTGCCTTCTATTACTATTGCAACCAAAAAATTATGATCTATTACTATTACTTGAAAAACCCTGTAATAGTCTATTACTATTATCCCATGTCTGACCAGAAGTAGTACGAATAACTAAAAATTTGTGGATACTGGGTAGGGATAGGGAAGCTGTTGATTCGAGGTGGACTGGGACATCCAGCAGTCGATAGGACGGACGTGAGCGCCGACTTCCTCGTCCGCTGGGGGGCTCTGTCTGTGGAGAGGCAGGTCGCCAGCGGGCGAGGGGGGCATATGGAAAGAGCAAGAGGCTGGTTTAGGGGGGCGAATCTTTCATGGAACTGATTGGCTTACTCATAGCTGGCTGAGGGGGACTGGGGTGGGACCACTGCTCCAGAGGAGAGGTGTCCAAAGGCATGTTCAAGGTACAGGATGGGGTCAGTAACAAGAGAGGAGAATGCAAGTGTTCCGCAGCCAGAGGAGGGGCGACCCCCTTAAGACATTGTCTTCCAGTGGTAGAGGACTTTTGGGGCCTGGTTGCCCACCACCCAAGTTCTAAGACAAGTAGTAAGGGTATCCATATGCAAATACTGTTGTAGAAAAAGGTCCCAGGGGACGCTAGAAGCTGCCGACTGGTGAGAAAGGGAGACAGAGCTCAAACTGTAGCGGGCACACCATCAGTTCAAAAATGGGGCCCTGTGATAAGAAAGTTTGCCCCCTAATGGCGCAAAGACCCTAGCCCCCAACCCCACTGGCCCAGAGACCCAACCAGCCAACACAATGACGCCTTAAGGGCGTCACCTCTGGAGGACAGCTCTAGAGACCTGTACTGGGAGCCAAGGACCTTTGGGCTCTTAACCCAGTCTCCCCAGTAACCTGTCCAACATGGGTGACCCTTCCGGAGGCTAAGCCCCCGCCGATGTAACCTACCCACAATGACAAGGTGGCCACCGTCGGGGGGATATTATATATATATAACGTAAAGAACGACGCTTGTATAGGAGAATATTCTGCGCAAGATGAGGCGGGAGAACGAACAAATGAAAAAATGAGGTAACCACCCTGGAATCGAACCCAGGATCTTCCAATTGCCAGTCAGATATGATAACCACTACACCGTGGTCCTCACTCGATCAGAAGTCGTAATTCTCCTATACAAGTGTCGTTCTTTACGTTAATTATACTGCGTGTTCTTTGCAGTTGAAATGTATGTATATATATATATATATATATATATATATATATATATATATATATATATAATATATATATATATATATATATATATACAGTAATCCCTTGCTTTATGGGGAGTTCTGTGCTTGCGCAACCCATGTATAACAAAAAAACGCATATACGACTATATTTACATTCAATTTACCTCAATACATCCATTTACAAGTTACATGGGCCTATATATAGCCTGATTTAACCTTATTAACACGTATTAAGCTATAAATACAGTTAGTAAATAATATATAAATAATATGTAATATTATAAAAAATAAAATTTACTAACCAAAAATAATAATGATGGTGAGGATTGCTGTGCAGTACTATTTATGAGTGATGAAGACTTAATGAAATGTACTGTACTGCACAGCATAGCTCTCCTTTAGTTTTCTTCATCCTGCCCAAAGTCATCAAATGCCAATGCAAGTGGTGGAGAATCTGGATTGAACAAAGTAGATGGAGATCTAGCTGTTGCTGGAGAAGTAGCTGCACTGGTAGATGGAACAGCAGGTGCTGGAGAAGTAGCTGCACTGGTAGATGGAACAGCTGGTGCTGGAGAAGTAGCTGCACTGGCAGTTGGAACAGCTGGTGCTGGAGAAGTAGCTGCACTGGCAGTTGGAACAGCTGGTGCTGGAGACTTGGATCTCTGAAGGAACATGGTGATGGGGAGTTATTTCTTCTTTGATTTCATTTCCTTAAATAGTGTTTCATAAGGAACCATTGCATCTCTGAACATGCTACAAGTTTTAATGCTCCTCTCCATAGATGGATCAAAATACATAAGTTTCTCCGTGAATCTCCCAAAATCTCTGAAGAGTTCAACAAACTTATCCAGAGTCCAGCCTTGTTGTTGAAGATCAGGAATCTGGGTTTCTTTCTCTTCCAGCTCCTCCTGTGCCACCATCTCTTCCAAGTCAGTCTCATTTAATTCTTCTCCTGGGTTGTTGATAATTTCTTCAATCTCAGCCGTTGTCATATCTGAAAAAACATCACCACCTCTTTGTCTTGCTACAGTCACAATTTCACTAGCTTCTATTTTCTTATCAGTAGAAATAGAAAAGCCTCTAAAATCATTGACACACTCAGGCCACAGTTTTTTCTAACATGCATTAACAGTCTCGGGTCTAACTTCCTTCTTTGCTTCATCAATATAAGTAATAGCATGAAAAATATTAAATTCTTTCCAACATTGAGTGACAGATGTTTCTTGGTCTACTTCAATCATGCTAAGAATGTTAGAAAAACATCTCTTGGTGTAATACAATTTAAAGGCTCTGATAACACCTTGTTCCATTGGTTGGATTAATGAAGTACTGCTGGGTGGCAAAAATAACACTTCAACATTAGGGTGAGCTACCACTAAATCAGCTGAATGACTTGGTGCATTGTCCATTACAAGTAAAGCTTTAAAAGGCTTCTGTTTCAGTCTCAAATATTTCTCTACTTCTGGCATGAAGCATTTATGAAACCAATCATCAAAAAGACAAACCGTCACCCATGCCTTCTTATTTGACTGCCAATGTACAGGTAACTGGTTCTTTTTCTTACCTTTAAGTGCACATGGATTTTCAGATTTGCATAGTAAACCAGGCTTAATTAGATGATGGCCAGCTGCATTCCCACATAAAATTATAGTTAATCTGTCCTTGGTGGCCTTAAATCCAGGTGATGATCTTTCTTCTTTGTTTATGTATGTATGTATGTATGTATGTTCAGGCATTTTCTTCCAGTACAAAGCAGTCTCGTCGATGTTAAAAACTTATTCAGGACAGTAGCCTTTGTTCTTGTCTTTGTCTTCTATAATCTTCTTAAAAGTAGGTTTAAAATTATCAGCTGCAACTTGATCGGCTGATGCAGCTTCACCAGTTAATTTAATATTGTGGAGATAAAATATTTTCTTGAAATTTTCAAACCAGCCTTTGCTTGCACTAAACTCAGCACTAGCAGTGTCACGTGAGACAAAATGGCCATAGATCTGCTTGGCCTTCTCATGGATAATTGCACTGCTTAATGATGCATGTTTTCAATCCATATCCTCAATCCAAATGTTCAAAGCCTTTTCCATTTTCACTAGCACAGGATCTCTAACAGTTTTTGCAAATTTAGCACTTATGGGGGCAGATGATTTAACTGAATCTCTTATTTTCTGTTCATTTTTCCTTATTGTTTGCACTGTTGATTTATTCACCCCAAACAATCTACCAATTGCTGCTGCTGACATGCCTGACTTTAATTTATCTAAAACTCCACTTTTTGCACTAAAGTCATTACTTTTCTTGATCTTTTAGCCTCACCCTCTGCAGGAGAACTGGCTGGACGTTTTGGTGCCATATTAATCAAAAAAGTAGTTATAATCCTGGAGATATAATTACATGTCCTTACACAATGAAGGCTGACACACAAACTGGGCGACCAGCCATGGTGCGTCACTAGCAACTGCGCGGTGGCGGCTGACTCACTAGGTGCGTTGCACAGTATGTAATTGTACTACACATGGAACTGGCGTGCAATATTTATCTGTTCAAATTTAGCATTTTGGGTAGGCCTTGGTTTACCCCATGTATATGCAAAACTGCATAAAACAAGGGATTACTGCATATATACAAACCTTTGGTTAGCTTCTGCTCGAATTGTTCATTCTGACAAAGGTCAAACTTTTCACTCCACCTTAGACCCGCAGTTTAACGTGAAATCTGAACCATGCCTCACAAGCAGTCCAGTCTTAACCACTAAGCCACCCATTATATATATATATATATATATATTATATATATATATATATATATATATATATATATATATATATACACACACGGTGAACCAAAAGTAGGTGGACAGTAGGTTGAATACGGTTTGTGTTATATTATATTATAACTATGGTGTTTATTATAACTATGGTGTTCATTATAACTATGGTGTTTGTGTTTTATTATATTAAATATTATAACTAAATTTATTTAAATTTTATTTTGTATTATAGTATACAAAAAAATTAAATATGTATTCTCAAAATAAACGTTATCATTTACTGTCCACCTACATTTGGTTCACCCATATATATATATATATATATATATATATATATATATATATATATATATATATATATATATATATATATATATATATATATACCTTCAGATGGACCTTTGGACCTTTATTCAAAAAAGTATCCGGACTAAGGCAATTATAGGAAGAATTTGGTACTTACAGGGTTTGGGGCTTAAGCTCCCTCAAAGTACACTCCTCCTGAAGCCACACACTTTGCCCAACAATCCTGCCACTGTTGAAAACATTTTTCAAAAACACTTCTCAGAATGGCCAAAAGTTGCTATTTCCAATTTCTTTGTGCTTCAGAAACAAAAAAAGTTGCATGAAGCCAAATCTGGCAAATATGGGCAAGTTGCGAGGAGTGAGACAAGATGCTTCATTATGATAATGTGCCATCTCACTCATCACAACTAGTCCAGCAATTTTTGGCCAAAAATGCTACCCCCCTACAGGTACAACAGCCTCCAAATTCACCAGATATGGCTGGCTGCATGTGGCTTTTTTGTTTCCAAAGCTCAAACAAACTGTGAAAGGACATTGATTTAATGATGTTGGGACCATTAAAAAAATTCTACAGATCTACAGAAGCTAAGGCTAACAAAGACCCTAAGATCCACTCTAAGGTTAGCACAAGAGAAAGGAAAGAGGAAGGGGTTAAAAGAGGAGAATAAGGGGTTAAGTAAGTAGCAAAACCTATCATTCTTGGGTTAAAATTCATTCAGAAAAAGAGAGAGAAAGACTCCCCATCATCATCCACCAGCCACTGCCAACAAGTCGGAAAAATAGTCAGAGAGAATAGGAAAGGGGTGAAAGATGAAAAGAAGTAAAATAAGAATGCTTACAAACCATGCAAACACAGTCTTAATTCACTGTCATACCATGCAAACTACAGACATGCAAACTACAGACATGCAAGTAAAGAGGGGATAAGAAAAGGAAAAGAAAAAAAGTAGGTAGAGTATAACAAAAAGTGGGTTAGTTTACACTATGAGCTACATCTACATTTGTGTTATTTTTTTTAGTAACAATTTTATTTCTGGCATCACACGCTGGCATGTCACAAGCTGGCATTAATCATCAACAGACTCATCCTCAACCACCACCCCCAGAACTCCTGTTGCTGATTTTTTATTTTATTTTAAACAACGTTAATATTTTTAAAATGCCTATCTAAATGGTTCTTAAACATATTAATGCTGGTGGAGTTAACGACTGACGCGGGAAGATTATTCCATTTATCAATTACTTTAAACGTAAAGAAGCTTTTAGCGATATTAATAATGAATTGTCTGCCACACAACTTAAATCCGTTATTACGAGTATTGCTATTATCGAAAGTGAACAGTTTGTCAAAATTTACGTTATCAATTTTATTAATGATTTTTGAAAACTTCAATAATCTCCTAGTTTCGAGTGAATGTAAGTAACTCTTTAATCCTATCTTCATAAGGCTTGTTGCGCAACGACAGAATTAGTTTCGTGGCATGACGCTGAACCCTTTCTAACCTATCAATATCCACATGCAAATACAGGCACCAAAACTGAATGGCATATTCTAAGTGAGGCCTGGCTAGGGACTTGTAAAGGTAGCAGCTTTTGGTTATTCCAGAAAGTGCTTTAGAAAAATGTTTTCAACAGTGGCAGGATCATTGAGCAAAGTGTGTGGCTTCAGAAAGAGTGTACTTTGAGTGAGATTAAGCTCCAAATCCTATAAGTACCATATTCTGTCTATAATCACATCAGTCTGGATACTTTTTGAAATAAAAAATTTTTGAGACATGACATATACTGTATCTATAATCAGTGGCATGCCATGACCTTCAAACCTAGGTACGCAATGTGGAGTAATGGATCTTTGCTTAGATCAGAAAATTAAGCAAATATAATTTGAAGGAGCTTCCTAATATAAGAATAAGCATAAAAAATATATGTAATAAATGACAAACATTAAAAACTTTTTTTTTTTGTAATGGTTTGCAATACACAATACATAAATTAACTTAAAATATTTCCCTTTAATAATTAATCTGATGAAAGCCTTGAGGGTTCATTCACAACCTCACTAATGCATGATGTTGCCAGTGTTCACCATCCCAGCCCTTCTAAAATAAACTACACATAATAAAATAAAAAAATTACTCTTAATCTGAAGTTAATTTACTACTCACACTTAATAGGTAGTTAAATTACAAGTATAATATGAATCATGCATATAACTAAGGTAATCATACTTCATAAAATTTTAACTTTATGTTGACTGTTTAGAGCTAAATTGCAAACTGAAAGTTGCATATATTGTACCTTTTTTCAGCTAGTCTCAGCCAGGAAAATACTAAATCCTTGCCCAAAAGCCATGATTTCATACTCATGCACATAAGAAGCAAATTAGCTCACAGGGGACCCAAGTGTCACACAACTTGAACATATGTCCATGCAGAACAGATGAGTGCGAGATCTTTTATTCGCATGGCTTTAATTTCATTTATATATTTTTTATTCACAGTGGGAAGGACTTGAAGAAAAAGTACAACAGAAATTTAATTAGGTAGGTTAATTTTATCTTATGATAAATTTTCTTTAGATACACTGAGTGTAGCTTGTGTACCCTGACTGCACACCAGTGATATGTTGCTTATATTTCAAACTCATTCCAAAACATCCATGCCTTTAACTTTTGAAAACATTAGGCACCATGTGTCAGAACCTCCCATGCACTCACCAATCCTAAAAAATGGAGACACTCTAATCCCAGCTCGATCTAGCCTCGGGTACAGGAAGCTTGTCAGAATGGGAATGGCAAGAATTAGAAAGAGCTGATTGAATAGCGTTAACCAAGCAGCAGGAACCTGAAATAAGAAATGAACTAAATTAATGGCCTTTTTTTTTCCAAAAGATATTAAAAGAACGTTTCCATAACTTTCTAAATCAATCATGAAGATGTATCTACCAATGAATGATGAAACTGGGCAGATTTGACATGCATGAGAGTGAAACTAGAAACAAAAAATAAATTTGTTCCTAATTTCTTTGTTTATCTTCTTCACTCATTCATTCTTTTTTTAAAACCATCTATCTTCATTTTCAAGAAATTACAAAGAGAATAACATCAAGAAGAGTATGTTGACCATGTTTTTTAAACTACTCTATTTTCTTAATTCTTAACCTTTTTTTAGACAACTGGTACAAATTGGCAATATTTCCAATACATGCACTCATAACTTCAACTCTGGTTTCCCTTCAAAACGCATAAATCTTTCACCTTTTACTAAAGATTTCTGTGGAGAGAAACAATTCAATGAGTCTGTAAACTATCTCAGGCCTAATGGCTTCTTTTTTCTTTTTCTTATTTCAGCAGAACTACCTACATGAATAATATTCTGAAGTCTCTTCGCCAATAGGAGAATGTTAAATTTGTTGATTTGTGAAGTCTATTTTATAATAAAAAGGATTTATTTTTGCTTGATACAAGGATACAAGGAAAAGAAGCACCTCAAAAGGCCTTGCAGCCCATACCGAGGAGGTACCAATGGCAATGGGTGCCAGGGAAAATTTGGTACACACTCAAATAGTGTGCAAGATTTGGTCTAACCTTTTCTTGAACTGATCCACAGAGGAACTGTTCACAACTTCCGAAGGTAACCTGTTCCATGTGTCACAGATCTTATACGTAAAGTAATTCCCACACACACACTAGTCCTAAACTGTTTCAAATCCAACTTCCAACTGTTGTTGCGAGTTGGGTTATCATTTAAACTAAACATACTTCTAAAATCGACATCGTTGAACCCGCGTAAGAGCTTGAAAACCTCGATCAGTTGACCGCGCAGCCTCCGAGTTTCAAGCGAAAACAAGTTCAGGGCGCGTAACCGTCGATTGTAGCCCATATGCATAACGGAAGGGATTAACTTTGTGGCTCCTTTCACCTGAATGGCAAAGGAGCAGCTCATCTTGGTAGACTGTTTCATAGCTCTACAATGGCTTTTCAGGCAAAAAATTCTGAGACTCCTATGCAATTGACTATCCTAACACATTTTCTTTACAGTAAGTGCCTTTCTCCACAATGAACCTCGAGATTCTACTGCCATAATCAAAATTTTATATACGCATTTTACATTAATGCTCGAAGTTTAAGATTTAAATTTGATGAACTATTAAGTATTGTTCTTCACTAAAAATTTGAGGTTGTAGCAATTACTGAATCCTGGTTAAATACAGAGAGAAGATATTTTCTTGGAGAATATCATATTCCTGGTTATGAAATATTTAACAATGATAGAATAGAAAGAACCAGGTGGTGGTCAGTGGTGGGCAAAAAGTAATCTATTACAAATAAAAATTACTGATGTCTGAAAAGTAACAAAGTATAACGTAGAAATTACTTCTCTGAATTAATTATATAATATAATTAAGCCACAGAAGTAATTCCTACTTTAAACTTTTAGTTACTTTTCAGACATCAATAATTTTTATTTGTAATTGATTACTTTTTGCCCACCACTGGTGGTGGTACTGTACTATACATTGTCACACTTAAAAAAAATTCGTTAAAAATTCTGCAGAAATTGACAATATAAATGCAAAGTTCAATGAAATTAAAGACAATTCTTGAAAGAAATTAATTATAGGTTTAGTATATAGGCCTCTCTCTCAGACTTCAGGAACTAATTTTTTATGCAAGTAGTGAACATGATGCAATAATTATGGGAGATTATTAATTTGCCTTGCAAGGAGTGGAATGGTCCTTTACAATCTACCTCTGGTCATCAATTGTACGAGTGTTTGCTCGAAAGTTCACTTTTTCAAATGGTCAAGGATCTAATGAGAGATCTCAATATTCTAGATTTAGTTTTAAACACAGACCTAGACTTAATTGATGATATCTCTATAGGAGACTACTTCTCCAGCAGTGATCATAAGACAAATAACATTTGAAATTAAAGTTAATGTTCATAATATGGACATTATGGAATATATTTTGGATTTTAAAAGAGTTAAATTTCTTGACATAAAACAGACTTTTAACCCATAATTGGGATTAGACTTTATTGTGAGATGATGATAATGTTATGTGAAATTCTTTTTATAATTATTTTAAACATTTAGAATAGAGTTATACTGTATTCCATTATGTAAAAATAGATTGGCGAAGTCTGTTAATCCTAAATGGTGGAATACTGAAATTAGAAGTTGCTTAATGTTAAAAAGGAATGCATATTTCAAATTTAAATGAACAAATAATCTGTTTGGCAAAAATGAATAAAAGTTATTGAGAAGGCTTATAAGAAAAAGCAAGGGCAACTATGAGCTAGATATTCTATTCTTCCCTGTTCTGCCCATAAGCAGGTCCAGTTCATGGCTCTAACTCTCGCAAACTACTCTGTTTTCCACCATCCTCTTAATGTCAGAATAACTTTTCCTGGCCTTCAAGCAATCAAGCATCAATTTCCTCTTTCTTCCTTGCAGTTTTTGCCCTCATATCTTCCCTCTATCACATCTTTTAGCAGACTTTCTCCTCACAATATATGTCCTGTCCATTTCTTTTCCCTTCATGCTATTACTTTGAGTAAACATCTTTCCTCTTCCACCTTATGTAAAACTTTATTGCCTTGATGTTCTACCTAGCTTATCTTCTTCATTCTTCTCCAATTTCACATTCCAAAGTTTTCTAACAGTTTCTTGAGTGTTGTTTTTACAGTCCATGTTTCCACACTGTACAGAAAGAACTAAGCTCCATATTAAGGTCTTGACTAGCCATTTCTTCAGCTTCAGGTCCAGTTTGCCTGTGAGCAGCCTTTTTCCCTTGTTGAAAGCTGGTTTGCCCATAACAATTCCACTTCTCACTTTCTTGTTACAATCTCATTGCAAGATATAACACTTCCTGAATAATTAAAACATTATACTTCTTAGAGTGTTTGGTTCTCAAAATGTATCATTGTTTCTGCTTGTTCCTTCTTTGCAATTCTCATTCATTACTTTCCTTTTAGGTACATTTACTTTCATTCCAGTCACTTGCTGCCACAGCCAAATTATGCACAATTTCTTTCTGTACTGCTGGTACAGCGCCTTGTCATTCACAAACCTGACTGCTTTAACCAATTCACCTCCTACTTTAATTCCTTCAACAGTACTGGGGACACAGAACAACCTTACCCGACTCTTCCCCTCCTACCCACTATTCAAGGCTCTGATTCCCCAACAGCAATGTCTGGATTTTTCAAGTTTTCTCTGTCTTTATTTTTTATCTGTTACAACATTATCATTCCTTCTTCTAGGATTAATTTCCTTTACTTTCTAGTACATAAAGTCCAATCTTGTTCTTCTGTCAAAGTCTTCAATTTCCTGGCACTGATCTTGTAGCCACTTCTTTCCCCCTGTATCAGTTTCCCACCTCAATTTATTTAATCACCTGTACTGTTGTCACCCCTTTTCTCTGTTGACATCCTTCCATTTTCGCCTCTCTGTGGTAACCCATGGCTTTCTTACTCTGTTCTTAATTAAAACCAATGGTTTCTTCTGCACTTTTCTTTATTGCATCACTTAGTTGGCAACACCTTCTGTTGCTATCAGTATCCACAGATGCATCATTCCCGATTTCTTTCACTTCTGTGTTGGTCTTGGTGGTAATCATTGTCTTTTCTGGTCCTTTCAATAGTTTGATATTCCATCTTTTCCTTACCTTTCTCACCTGTATTCTTTTCAATCTTAATGTAGTAGTGATGTGAATCAGCATCTGCTCCAGGAAAGTCTCTTGAATTTTTTACAGTTTCTATATCTACAGGGTGTCCCATAAGTCCGGCATCATAGGAAAAATAATAAAAAAAGGCAAAACAAAAGCTTTTATTTACAGAACGTGCTCAATATGTCCACCATTGTTTTCAACAGAGCTGGGCACTTGCGGTTTTTTTTGCGGTACGGTACTGCGGTACTGCGGTACTACCGCACTACCAAACCGGTACCGCATAACGCAAAGGATCGCTGAAAGTACAGCCTGTACTTTCAGCGATCCTTTGCGGTACTGCGTTATGCGGTACCGGTTTGGTAGTGCGGTAGTACCGCAGTACCACAAAAAAAACGCAAGTGCCCAGCTTTGGTTTTCAATACACAAATTCAGACGTGATACCCAGTCAGCAAGCACACGGTGAATGATGTCAGGAGTAATGGTGTTACATGCCCCAATAATGCGCTGCAGCAAATGTTCAACACTCCTAATTTTCTCTGCATATGCCAGCGCTTTCAAGTGGCCCCAGAGATAAAAATCTAGTGGCGTGAGATCTGGGCTTCTAGCTGGCCATTACACAGGCCCTCGACATCCTATCCAATGACCAGGGAATTGTTGGTACAGGTATTCCCTTGCTTGGGTGCTGTAATGTGCAGGAGCACTGTTTTGCTGGAACCATGTTGGGAAATTTCA
Organism: Bathynomus jamesi; assembly: GCA_023014485.1. Classification (NCBI taxonomy): domain Eukaryota; kingdom Metazoa; phylum Arthropoda; class Malacostraca; order Isopoda; family Cirolanidae; genus Bathynomus; species Bathynomus jamesi. The sequence continues at coordinate 70,580 of JAJOZX010007325.1, read as the reverse complement.
TTCTACGTTCAAGACACTGGGAAATGCTTCTTCCTTAAGCATACGTAGGTTGGTGCCTCCAGTGACATGTTCATCGAAAAAGAGGAGGCCTATGATGCGATCCTTCCAAATGCCACACCATACCATCACCCGAGATGCACCTTGTTCCTTTGAAGAGGTATACCAGTGATGGTTGTTTTGAGACCAGTAGCGGGTGTTCTGTCGATTTACCTCACCACTTCCATAAAAAACAGCCTCATCACTGAACAGAATGGTGGACAAGAAATTGGTATCCCGAGCATATTGTTCCGTAGCCCATTCACAAAATTCCATCCGCCAGTCGGGATCATCTTCGCTTAATTTCTGTAGGATCTGAAGTTTATATGGATGCCATTTGTGAGCCTGAAGAATGCGATGGATGCTACTTTTCGACACTCCTGTCTCGGCAGACAATCGCCGAAGAGACTTATTGGGACTTCTGTTAACATCATCAGTGGACCTCCTTGAAGGTCCACTGCGTGGTTTATCTTCTATGGATCCTGTTTCCTTAAACTTTGCAACAAGTCTGCTAACACAACTCTGTGTTATTGGCTCACGGTCTGGATGCAGTCTTAAATTCAGCAGCGGCCTCTCTTTGACTCCGATTTCCTATGAGTAGAATTATCTGGATTCGTTCTTCCTTGCTCACAGACATTATGGCCTGTAGAAAGAAAAAAATATGAATTATGGTTTGTAGAAATAGAAAAATATGAATTGCTCCTATGATGCCGGACTTATGGGACACCCTGTACATTAGACTAAAATGTAATTAATCTGATATCTTCCAGTACTTCTAGGCTTCTTCCCATATGTACCACCTTCACCAATGGTCTTGAAACTGTGTTTGTTACCATCAATTCTTGCCTCCTGCAGGCTACATTTTCCCTTTCATTTCTTTTTCCTAATCCAAATGAGCCCACTTCACTATTCCAGTCCCTCATAATCACCATATTGAGTGTTTCCTTGTGCTTTAATTATTTCCTCTATTCTATCATAGATCAAATGCATCAGGATGAGTACTTGTTAGCATGTACACTTGCATAATTACAGAGTTTATTTTTTCACTCTGTAGTCTTGCCATAATTATCCTATCAGATGTGTATGTTACTTTCTTGATATGTAGTGTCCTTTGTTTTGTTATTAAATATTACCACAACTCCTCTCTCTGAATTATTATCACCACCTGAGTAGATCACTCTCGCATCATCTGATAAAATCACCAGTTTCTTGATGCCTGACTTTCAACAGAACCATGATGTCAATATTCAGCCTTTCCATTTCCTGCCTGATGTTATACAGTTTTCCTTGCGGGGAATTGATGAGATGAAAAGCCTTTGATTCCACCCAGTCAAGTATGGCTGTGTAGGTTGAGCCACTTCATATACATGAGAAGCATACTCCATACAGGGGCGGACAAGACCCCTATACAGAGACAGCAACTGAACAGGAGTGAAGAAACCGCGAAACTGGTACAGCACACCTAACCTCTTAAAAGCTGTTTTGAAAAGAGAGTATATGTGATCTTTCCAGGAAAGATCACAAGAAAAGGAAATGCCAAAATGTTAAGAGAAGAGGAAGGATTGAGTTGTGTATGTATTGTTGAAGGTAAAGTGATAATCGCAGGGCTACTTCTAAGACAATGTTAGTGGGTGGGTTAAAGGTGTGTCCAAAGGCATGTTCAAGGTACACACTGGGGTCATTAATGGAAGAGGAGAATGCTTCATACAGCACATACAGGCAACATAGTTGAGAACCTCCAAGCCAAACCATTATCGGGCAAGAGGCTACCAGAACAGGTAAATGGAAATGGATCTTTTTTGGAGGACCATAGGGTTACAAAACATGTGACACTGAAGGAAGAATTTGGAATGCACAATGGCAATCCAAAATTGAGAACATAAATATAGTCCTGAAAAATATTCAAGGGTTAAAACCAAACCATCCACTAAACAGTTTCATACCCAGAAGGGTTTATGGATGAAACAAGGGCTAACATTGCATGTCTCAGAGAAACGCAACTTAAAGACTGCTAAGGAGCCTGAAAAAAAGTGAATACTGCATTGATAAGAAATACAAATCAATGGTTACAACTTACTCCAAGCTGACAGAACAGTAAGACGAAAAGGTGGCTGTGCTATATACATACGAGAAAGTCATATGGTAGAGAAAATAAGTAAATCATATAGCTTTGTGGAACTTTTAGCAGTAAAAATAGAAAAACTAAAAATTATGTTAATAGCTATCTATAGACCTCTAAACACTTCAACTACAAAATTCTCTAAAGCCATTTCTGATATCAAGAAACAAATAAAGTCCTTAAACTTCCCATCCCAATCTCTGTGGAGATTTTAATTTCCCATTTCTAAAATACAAAAGGGTGGTAAGAAAAAAAAATATATATACAGGGTGTACATAAAGTCAGGATCTATTTTTGTGAAGCACTTGGAAATTATATGGAATTCAATCATAAAATGATAAAGTGGTTACATTTATTAAATAATTAAGAGTAGGATTCAACGTGATGCCCATCAGTATCCCTGCACAGCTCAAATCATTCCGCAGCATTTCTAAACACATTCTGGAGCATTTGCGGGGTTATGTTATCTGCAGCAGCTCGTATACGTAAGTTTTCAAGACTCGTAATCTTCGTCTGATAGACATGCGATTTGATAAAGCCCATGCAAAGAAATCTAAAGGGGTTAATCTGGTGATCTCGCTGGCCAGGTCTGTTGCTTCCGCGTCCGATCCAGCGATTTGGAAAACGTCCATTTAGATAATCCTGAACAATTTTGGCATAGTGACAAGGAGCACTATCATGTTGATAGACGACGGTACTAACAATCCTATCCCCAATCAGCTGAGGTTCAAGGAATTGCTGCAACATGTCCAGATAAATAAGCCCCGTAACTGTAGCTTCAGCAAAGAAAAAAGGACCATAAACCTTAGATTTTGTTAAACCCATCCAGACATTAACTTTAGGCGAGTCTCTTTCCCAATTTTGGATGAAATCATTCAGTCTTCATCTGCCAAATTCGACAGTTATAGCGATTTACTTTTCCACACGTATGGAAAGTGGCTTCATCACTAAAGAGAATGTTGTCCATTAAATTATCACTCAGATTTGTTCTACGAGATCAGCGCACACAGCACTTCTTCGAGGGAAATCTTCCTCATGTAAATCATGTAAACCTGCAAATGATAGCTTTTCTTCTGCAAATTAACTTTCAGAATTTTGTGCACAGATGACGTCGGGAGGCCCGAGTCTGTGTGATTGCAGCACGAACGGACGTACGTGGCTCCTCAGTGATAATTCCGCGTTACTGCATTCACGGAAGATCTGACATACACGGTCATCCTGATCTTGCTTCATCATTTACAGATCCTGTTCATTTAAATTTGTTCACCAATTTTCGTATTGTCTGTCTATTGGCCCCGGCTTATGAAATCTCCTTCTAAACTTCTCTCTGATGTCATTGTATTTCTTTCCCTCGATTCGCCAAATTACTATTGCCCACGCTCTTCTGTATTCATTCTAAGGGCTTCTGAAAAGAAAAATAGAAAAAATAATTTTCACAAAAATAGATCCTGATTTATGTACACCCTGTGTGTGTGTGTGTGTATATATATATATATATATATATATATATATATATATATATATATATATTAGGCCGTTTCGAAAATCGAAATTTATGATGGCTCAACGCACACATACTAAAAACGTAATATGTCATGAATAAAGACTTCATGCAAAATATTAAGACAAGAGTTTATGTTATCCACCCCTCAATGCATATCTATTTTACCCCTCATGAGAAAATTTTCATTTTCTGGCAAATATATTTATTTATTTTGTGATGTCCTCTTAAATTTGGTATATAAAATTCATAAATAAAATTGGAAGATAAGTAGGTCATTTTCAGGAATGGTCCAGTAACCCCCCTATATTCTTTAGAGAGAATTCTAGAAAATTCTTCCTTCGGATAACTATTCTAGAATTTCCATTTTTTCCCTTTATGGATTATATGATGTTTTATTTGCTTTTTCATCTATAATTACTGATATTTTCACAAGTTTACTGTTCTAGAAAGGTTACTTCATGTTACTTTACAACTTTCATACAGTAATCAAGTCATAATATAATTTAGGTGTGATTAATGATTATATTATATTATTATTAAGACTAACAGCTGGTAAAACTTTTTCCCTCAGAATTATGGCAAAAAACCAGAAACAAGTGTGAAGTCTGGTTGGTCGGACAAGTGCTGGAAGAGGGTTTTTCTGAGAAGCAGCTTCCAACTAACAGTGATGTCTTTAAACGTCTTTTTTATCACATTAAGGTGGGAAAGCAAAATGTCTCTGTGGCTTGCGCAACTGTAGCCAACGAAGTTATTGCTATGTGGGAAAAAGCCTCCTTAATTACATCCCACAAGCCTTATATTGTCTCAAAGCTTAAAAGGCTTTACAATAAGCATGAAGGGCTGGTCAAGAACCGAACTCGACGAACTCCTACCAAGAGAAGAATGAAGCAGAATTTGTCACCAGCTTAAAGAAGCTTTTCGATGTAGCTCATTCAGAAGTGGAAACAGAAATAAAATTGCAGGAGGATAAAGATTTTCTTAAGGATCAAAGGAACGATCGGAAAATGATTATGGGTCCAGAAGACAAGGAGTTTTCAAGAAAGGCAAAAACACGACAGATAAGCATGGAAAGAATGGAAAAACTTCGCAGGAAATCAAAGGAAGAAATGAGGCAATTGACAAAGGTTGTGGATCTCAACCAATGTGAAAATTTCGGTTCAGGAGGAAGTGAAGAATCATCTGGTGATGAATTGTTCTACAGAGCACTCTCATCATCATCTTCAAAAAAGGAGAAGCTTGAACCAGGTGTAATTGTTAGGGATAAAAAGTTCTTGGCTGCTCTGGACCGCACTGGAACATCTGCAAGAGCTGCTATGCACATTGTGGCACCTGCCCTTTCAGCTGCTGGAGTGGAAATTGAAGAGATCACACTTTCATCATCCTCTATCTACAGGTCTCGGCGATCAACACGGATGCAGATGGAGAAGACATTAAAGCCAGTTTCCAACCAAATACCCCTTTAATAATTCATTTTGATGGAAAGCTTCTTCCATCCATGCATGGGGGTAAGATTGATGTAATGCCATTGTTGTGACTGGTGCAGGCGAATTAGAAAAATTACTGTCTATTCCAAAGCTTATTTCTGGAAAGGGAGAAGAAATGGGGAGAGCGGTTTTAGATGTCTTGAAGCAATGGCCACAAGTAAATGGTGGGTAGCAGGCCTTTGTTTTGATACTACTACAAGCAATACAGGTATCCATGCTGGGGCTTGTACCATCATCCAAAAGGCCCTTCAGAGATCACTCCTTTTTCTGGCATGCCGCCACCATATCCACGAGCTTCTTATCACTGCAGTTTTTGACGTTTTTCTCTTCTTCGGGTCCACAAATTCCCTTATTCAATCGATTCAGAGATTGTTGGATAACATTGATCAGCAGAATTACAAGCCCTATGAACCCAATGATCTCACCTCAGAATCTTTAGATCATTGGATCTTGAAGCACAGAGACAAGCTTATTTCTTTCATCAACTCCAAACTTCAAGAGGGCCACACTCGAGGTGACTACAGGGAATACTTAGAACTTGCACTTATCTTCCTTGGCTGTCCAATGCCTAAAACAAATAAAGGCTCTGATAGCAGATTCCACTACCCAGGAGCTTACAGCAGAGCTAGATGGATGGGAAAGGGCATCTATTCCTTAAAAATTTACTTATTTAGGAACCAATTCCTTCTCACCCCTCATGAAAAAACAAGCTCTGATACGAATAAACGCCTTTTCAGTGACAGTTTATCTTCAAGCTTGGTATACATCTCCAGTTGGAATTGATGCTGCAGCAAATGATTTGGCCCTCCTCAAGATGCTACATATCTACAAGATCCAGGTTGATAAGGAAGTGGGTGCTACAGCCCTCAAAAATCTTCAGAACCATGGTTGGTACTTGAGTGAGGATCTTGTAGGATTTGGCTTTTTCTCAAACCTCGTGACTGAAGATGATAAGGTTCTAATGCTCCACAACCTTCACCACGCGCCTCCTCGAAAAGTGAGGGCAAGAAAGGTGGACCCCTGAATGTTGCAAAACCCCAATGACTTAAAGATTACCAGTTTTGTCACAACTCAAACACAAGACTTCTTCAAGTGTTTGAAAATAGAAATTCCCAAGAAACTTGAAGACATTGAGGAGCACCGTAATCGGGTCATGGCAGTCAAAGTAATCAACGACTGTGCTGAACGAGGAGTCAAACTGGCTACAGAGTTTAATGAGAAGCTCACAAAGAGTGAGGAAGAGAGACAACTGGCCTTTCAAATCATTGAAAATCAGAGAAAGGAGGTCCCTCAGCCACTGAAATCCCTATATTCTTAATCAATATATGTCTTAAATAAAATTTAAGTCGCTTTGTTTTAAAACATATTTTTCGTTCAGTCTTATATTTGCTCTAATTATCCATTAATGTAAAAGAAGTGCCATCTGAGGGGTGCCTTTATCATTCAAATAAAATGATATTTTATCTATTTGTTTTCTTCCTTTATATAAAAAAATAAAAGTGTGTGCATTTATCAAAAATCAATTTGAAAAATTACCATATAATCGTGAAACGGTCTAATATATATATATATATATATATATATATATATATACACACACACACCAGTCAAAAGTTTAAGTACACCCTGAAATATTCATAATTTAATTTCAAATTTTGTTTAAAGTTTTTTTATTTATTAATTAAGTTATCATGACAAATTCATAAGTACAAACATGGGAACTGAATAACAAATCAGGACAATTTACCAAGTCTAAATTTTAGATTCACCAAATAGCCTCCTCTAGCAGCAATTACAGCAGAACAAATTCGAGGCATGCACTCAACAAGAGAAAGAAGATAGTCTGGTGAAAGCTGCTGCCAGCACTCTTGTAAGAGTTCCCAGAGCTTCTGAGCACTGGATGGCTGCTTGGCTTTCACTCGTCAATCCAGTTCATCCCACACTAGCTCAATGGGGTTCAGATCTGGGGACTGTGCTGGCCATTCCATAACTGAGCTGACATTGCCATTCTTTCTGCTTCAGGTAATTTTGACAGCTTGGAAGTGTGTTTAGGATCGTTGTCTTGCTGCATTATGAACTGTTGGCCAACTAGTCGCAGTCCAGATGGGATGGCATGGCACTGTAGAATGCTGATAGCCACATTGGTTCAGTATTCCAGTGACTTTGTGGAGATCTCCAACTTGCTCCCCTGCAAAACATCCTCAGACCATCACACTTTCTTCACCATGCTTCACTGTTGGCACAACACATTGCTGTGTCATTCTTTCACCTGCTCTGCGCCGCACAAATACTCTGAGTTTGGATCCAAAAACTTTGAACTTTGGTTCGTCAGTTCAAAGAAATTTCCACTGCTCAACAGTCCATTTTTTATGTTTTTTTAGCCCAGGCTAGCCTTTTCTTTTTGTTCTGGAGTCTCAGCATTAGTTTCTTTGCTGCAGTTCATCCTTTTAATCCTGCCTCTCTCAGTCTTCTCTGAACAGTTGATGTTGAAACTGTTGTACTTCTGGAGTTGTTCAGTTCAATTCAACCATTTAATGGCACAAACAACCGCATTCACAGAAACTTTTAATTTTTTTGCAATTTGCCTCAGTGGTTGGCCCTCATTTCTCAAAGTTACAATCGACTCTCTTTTTTCTGTTGTTAACTGAGCTCTGGCACCCATTTTTGCTTTTTGAACCACAGAAATATACCTTAAACTACACGGTTAGCTCCTCTGCAAGGATTTTATATCTAAAGACCTGCAGCGCATGTTAATAACTGAACACGTGTATTAACATACTCCTGAAGAAACACACTACTCCAGTAAAGACTTTTAAACTGGTTTTGGACCTTTGTGCAGAGATAATAGCATTAATTTTAAGTTGCATGCTAGACATAAATTAACACATTTTGAAGGCTATTTTGAAGAAGCTTCTGTGTTACAACACACTGCATAGGGCAGATGCACTGAAGCATACAATATGAAAGCCAGGTAAGCAAATTCATCTCTAGTATAGTACCTGTTAAGTTGACATTTGAAGTTTATGTCATGAGCTAAGCAGCAAAACATTGGAAATTAGTAGGTGCACTTAAACTTTTGACTGGTAGTGTGTGTGTGTGTGTGTGTGTGTGTGTGTGTGTATATATATATATTTTTTTTTTTTTTTTTTTTTTTAGTTCAGGAAGAACCGATTCGCCTCTATTTAAAGGGCATATCTCAGCGGAAAAACAAAGAAAAAGTGAGAGGAAAGACAGAGGAAAAAGAAAGGGTGGAGGGGACAGTCGAAGTGGAAAAAGACCAAGGATGACAAGGACTGCAGGGTCGAGCCCCATCATCCTTGGGTGCTAGGGCCGGGAGGGCGCACGTGAAACCTTCAGGAACAAGCACGTACAAACGAGCACAAAGAGCACTCAAGAGCACGAGCTTAGAACCCCTTGCGGGGATATATATATATATAATATATATATATATATCCCCGCAATGGGGTTCTAAGCTCGTGCTCTTGAGTGCTCTTTGTGCTCGTTTGTACGTGCTTGTTCCTGGAGGTTTCACGTGCGCCCTCCCGGCCCTAGCACCCAAGGATGATGGGGCTCGACCCTGCAGTCCTTGTCATCCTTGGTCTTTTTCCACTTCGACTGTCCCCTCCACCCTTTCTTTTTCCTCTGTCTTTCCTCTCACTTTTTCTTTGTTTTTCCGCTGAGATATGCCCTTTAAATAGAGGCGAATCGGTTCTTCCTGAACTAAAAAAAAAAAAATATATATATATATATATATGTGATGTAGTGGTTAGCGTCACTGACTAAGAATCCATCAGCCCCAGGATCGAGACCCAGTGACAGCAGCTGGCGCACAGCAAAACCCAGCTGTTCATCCTTCCACACAATAAAAGTAGTTGGTAGGTAAATGGGTACTCTGGATGGCATAGTGGTTAAGATGCTAGGCTGCTGGTGGGGCATGGTTTGGATCCCATGTTAAACCATAGGTCTAAGGTGGAGTGAAAAGCTTGACCTTCATCAGAATGAACAATTCAGGCAGAAGCAAACCAAAGGTTACCAGAGAGAGATATATATATATATATATATATATATATATATATATATATATATATATATATATATATATATACAGTATATATATTAGGGTGGAGCGAAAAATATTTTTTTCTAGTATGAAGTTCTAATAGTGATTGAAAGTTGCATTTAGTGGACAATATATACCTGCCAAAATATGAGTTCATTTGTTTAATATTTTCAGCTGCCACCAGGGGGCTAAAGTTAACACAATTTTGGGTAAAAAGGAAAAAAATGCTTCTATTTTAGGTTTATCAAACTATTATAAATTTTATCTTAGAATTATCTAATAGTTTGATTAAGATTCTTAAATGATAATATTTCGTTTTGTAAAAATGCCTTTTCATATGCTTATTATCTTCAGCTGCCACAAGAGGGCTGAAGTTAACTTAAAAATGACAATTAAGTATGATTCTGTATTTACTTGAAAAAGGGAACAGTAATAAATTAGGATGTCTCTCCTCCTTTATACTGTCTTGAGACAGTTAAGAAACGTTATTTCATGCCTTAGCGGAGTTACCACCCTTTCCCCAACCAACCTCCCTCTAGAAAGGGTTCTTGCTGAAGACTATTTAGTAATTTGCTTTTGTGTCAAATTTTGGCTGTTTTTCCTTGATTCTAATATAGCACGAATCCAACCGTCTCTGTTTGTAGGTCCGCAGACTGATCCAGCAGCGTCTGTAACGAGCTTGACGCCTCTCTCTACGGCTTGTGTATGACATGGAAACTGAAATAATTCTGAATGAAGAGTAGTACCATGTTTGATGCATGATTCAATATCATCAAGAGAAACTCCTTTGGTTATCGGTGGTTCTGCTATCTGAAAATCTTGCCACATAATGAGATCTGTATAGTCTTTGGCCTAAAAATTTATTTCTGGCACCTTAAAATACCTGATAACATCTGTTTCTTGAATGCATGCCCTTGCTTTTATGATACGCCTAAATCCCAACTGACGCACATGCTCCCTTTCATCAGCTATCATTGCAATGAGAATGTTTTCTTGATTTGCGTAATATGCATTTCGCTGAATGACTGAGTCATGTACTCTCCTAAGCTCTTCACGGAGATACCGGCTTCTTGCAATCATATGCCACATATGTTTAGCACCATATTGGCATAATGGTTTACGCTTTATCTGAAACCACATTGGTGCGTATACCCTAACAATGAAAGTAGCTAATTCTTGTAAATTGCCTGAAGGATTCTCTGTGCTTGCATATAACCGCAGAGTCCTGTTTGCTGTGGTGAGCCACCTTGAATGTGATATATTGCCTGGACTCTTATGACTAAGACTCTTTGAGAATGTTCCACTTGATATAGCCTTGTGAATTTCAAGAAGGTATTTCTGGTCAGTACTTATGTCATCTACATCAACTTCACACATGTCCTCTTGAATTTCAATGGGTTTGAAGTTAACTATGGGAAGCTTTTCACAGTCTGAAAGTGCTCGGCCAATTTCTCCTGAAAATGCTCTTGGTCGAGTAGTGGTACCATCCAAGTGATGAAACAGATGGCACAATGGAAGTTCATTAAGGTGTAAAAGGCATATCAGCCACTGCAATGGCTTATTAAAGGCTTCTTCCAGTAATCTTATTGTGCCTCCAATACTACCAGTGTTAACCACTGTCGAATCACAGCCAACTGCAACGATGTTCCCTATATCAACATTCCTTTCTTTCAAGCAATTCACTAGCGCTGTGCAAATGTATTTAGCTTTGCCACTGGAAGGTGTCACATGTGCAAAGTACAGAGAGTGTGGTTCAGATATTATGCTGATATGCTCTTCGCGTTTGGTTCTTTGGTGGTTAGAGCCATCACTCTCCTGGACTTGAATCATTGTTTTATCCTTTCTGCCATCAAAGTACAATCCCCGCATGGTTTTTGGCTCTCCTATCTGTTGTAGTTCCTTTCTCTGTTTTTGTCTTTCACGTCTTAGCTTACTTCTGTCTATAATATTCCCTTTGTCTTCGGGAGTAATGAGTACAATTTTAAGATCTGCCAATACTGCAGAAGCAATAGCAGCCCCAGCTCTGTCCGACATTTTAAATCTATCACAAGTAATTGCTAATGAAGGCAGTGGCTCACGCATCTGTTGTTCTGATATTACATATTGAGTCGAGGTTGTATCTTCCTCATTATCTTCAGATATCTCTTCTAGTTGTTGAAGTTCACTTGTCTCTGTTTCGATTTGTAAGTTGGACGTATTGGTTATAGCAGCACTAGTGGTTTGTGAGGATTCCAGACGTGCTTTTTCCATTTCCTTTCGATGTTCTCTTGCTTGTAATCGTCTTGTGTGTGCTATGTCAATGCTGCCTATCACCATTATTCTGCGTGTTCGTTGGTCATTTAAAAAATCCTGCTCTTTTGGAGGGACTTTCTTACTCTTTTCACATGAGCATCTCCTAAACTCCTTACATTTGCAGGTGCAGATGTCAAACAAAGTGCATTTTGAAGAGTTTCCAAATTCTTCAAGCTGATTTTTGTACTTAGGCTGATCCTTGCGTGACTTGTATGGCTTTAATAAGGACCTGTATTTATCATGGTACACTCGCATCATCTGTAAAACGCGTGTATGTGAAACTATTGGCAAAGAGGCCTTCTTCCAATATTTTCTACCTTTTTGGAAACTGCCTCTGCTATTTCAGAAAATGAAGGCGCCTTGTTATTCATCTGCTCCTTCACTAAATGTTTTGTGAACAGGTAATCTTTCATAATGCAGTTATAAGTTGGTAGTTGCATATCACTCATCTCACAAGGTACTTCAAATAGGCACACTTCATATGTTCTCTAGTGAAATGTTTATATTTAGTATTTGATGCCATAATATTTTTAAGAAAATTTCACAATCACAAAATATCCTGTAACATCAAAACATTATATAATTAATATATATATATATTTTATAAGTATATAATATTTATATAAATATATAATATATTATATAAATAAACTAAAATGATATAATACATTATAACAAGCATTTTATAATAAAATCAATATTATCTCTATATAAATCACTTTAAAATAAAGTTTTATAATATTCCGATCATATTCAAAAACTCTCCGATCAACTGAGCGACTAGGCCTACTACCTAAGAACAAATGTTAACACACTGTTCTAATGACTCACAGAAAGAAATTCCTTCACACCAAAACCCTCCCCACAACCTTCCCCAAACCCTCCCACACAACATTCTGTGTAGTCTCAAATGACTCAGTTACTCTAAATTGTGTTAACTTCAGCTCTCTTGTGGCAGCTGAAGATATTAAGCATATGAAAAGGCATTTTTACAAAACGAATTCCTATCATTACGAATCTTAATCAAACTATTAGATAATTCTAAGATAAAATTTTATAATAGTTTGACAAACCTAAAATAGAAGCATTTTTTCCTTTTTACACAAAATTGTGTTAACTTTAGCCCCCTGGTGGCAGCTGAAAATTTTAAACAAATTAACTCATATTTTGGCAGGCATATTTCGTCCACTAAATGCAACTTTTAATCACTATTAGAACTTCATACTAGAAAAAAGTATTTTTCGCTCCACCCTAATATATATATATATATATATATATATATATATATATATAATATATTATATACACACACACCTCATTAACCTCATTCAGGTTGTGTGTGTTGGTCTCTCTTCACATGAAGGTCAAGCTGGTGGCCCTGCCTCCAGTCCTGGCTTGGGGAGGAGTGAGTTGCTCTCTTGCAGTCTCCACCACACATAGCCAGATACACCCAGCTCATCTGGTACTGTCCTGAGCCAGGTATCTAGTCGTCTCCTGAAGACTTCAACTTTGACCCCTGTAACATTTCTGAGGTCCTTTGGAAGCTGGTTAAAAAGTCTTGGCCACTTGACAACCAAGCTATTTTCCTTCAGTGTTGAGGTCCCTTGTCAGACCTTTAATTTGGGAACACTACACATTCTACCTTTCCTATTTTCCACCACTGTTTGGATGGTAATTGGGTTTAGTTTGAGGTTTGGTACTAGTTTTTCAATCAGTTTCCATATGTAGATTATGGTCCTCCTCCTCCAGCGAGTACAGATTCAGTTTACGTAGTCTTTCCCAGTAGTTGAGTTCTTTGCAGCCATCAATCTTAGCTGTGAAATGTTTGTGCATTTCTTCTAATTTATTAATTTCTTCCTTTTTATATGGGAACATCAAAACTGAGCAGTATTCAAGTATTGGTATGAACAGTGTTCTCAACAGGGGAATCGTTACTGCTTTGTCCCTCCTTTTAAATGTTCTTAGTACCTGTCCCATGACTCTTTTTGCTTTGTTTATCAGTATCTGATTTTGTGTGTCAAATTTGGCATCATCCATTATTATTACCCCCAAGTCGACTACTTTTGTGCTTCTCTGAATTTCCTGTCTATCTGGAGCATGATAGGCAGTCTGTTTAAGTTCCACATTTCTACCATATCTCAAGAGCTGAAATTTCTTGGTGTTAAAAGTCATATTGTTGTCTTCTGACCATTTGTATATTTTGTTTGTGTTCCTCTGCAAGGCCTCCACTTCATTTGCATCGCTGATTTTTCTGCTGATCCTTGTATCATCCACAAAGGATGTTACTATACTGTTGCTGTTTACTCCAGTCTATGTCTGTCTGTTAACATGATAATGAACAGGAGTGGGGACAGTACTGTACCTTCAGCGCCGGCCTTAGGATATTTCGGGCCCTGTGCAGATTATACTGTATGGGCCCCCCATGACAAGTCAAATTGTTTTTCATTGCTAATCATTTTATTTTAGTAGATTGTTAACAAGTACAACAAGTAAAATTTAACTATACAAGTGCACCTGTTACAGAATACCAACAGACCAACAGCCTTTACTATTATTACTACTTATTACTTTATTATTATCAAATATTTAAACTATCATAAGAGGTTTCAACCAGCCATGATAGATCGGTGATCTGAAAATAAAAAAATTAATTAATTTACACCAATTTTGGCACTCTGACATCGATGGTAAATTTCTGTGAAATTTTCGGGCCCCCCTAAGTTGCGGGCCCTGTGCGACCACACGGTTCGCACACCCCTAAGACTGGCACTGGTACCTTGTGGTACTGAGCTGCGTACTTCCAATTCTGATGATGATATACCTTGAATTTTGACCTGTAGATGTTCTCTGAGGAAGTTGTAGATCCATTTTCCCACTTTGCCTGTTATTCCCATATGTTTCATTTTATGTTATTATACCATGATTGCATTTGTCAAAAGCTTTAGCAAAATCCATGTATATGATATCATAGTTTTCATTGCCTTCAAGTGCATCTAGGATATTGTTACAGTGCTCTATAAGTTGTGATGGGCATGATCTTCCTGATCGGAATCCATGCTGATTTTCATTGAATCTTTCCTCTCTCTCCAAGAAGTCATAGATTTTCTCTGACTATTCTTTCAAATATTTTGATGAGGTGGGACATCAATGACACTGGTCTATAGTTCTTTGCTTGAGATCTATCCCCTCCTTGCTTGGTATTTCCCTAGTATCTCGGGATCTCCATATCCAGTATAAGGGTGTAGCTATTTCATTTTTACAGTTTTTAATCAGTAGTGCATTCCATTTGTCCTATAGCTCTCGCTATATCTTCTGGGGTAAAATCAAAGTCTGTTATACATTCTCCTTGCAATTTCTCTTCGAAGAGTCCATCTATGTCAGGTATCACTTTGTTACTTTTTGGGATACTGAAGACAGATTCATAGTGGGCTCTCAATGTGTCAGATATTTCTTTTAGATCATTTGTTAGTTCATTATTTCCTTTCCTTAAGGGCCATATATTTTGTGTATATATATATATATAGATATATATATATATATATATATATATATATATATATATATATATATGGGATGAATTTCACAATAAAACACGTGAAATGAATGAATTAGGTTTCTCAGTCCCCAAAAAGCCCAGCAGTTTACTGATTGCTAAGTCTTTTATTAATTTTGAAAAACACAGTAATATTTCCGAAAGTGAGGTGACTTTAGCAAAAGGTTGTGTGTATAGTGCTTTTAATACGAAGTTTGAATCGAATTATCCTTTGAGGTTTGAAAAAGCCCTAAAAACACTGAAAAATAATGATTCATTACATATTACTAAAGCGGACAAATCCAATTCGATCGTCATCTTGGACAAAAACAGTTATGTTGAAAAGTTGAATACATTATTAAGTGATCGTGACACGTACAAACCTCTAAATAGAGACCCATTGGAGGATGTTAATAAAATGTTTAACAGAAAATTAAGAGAAATATTAAAAAATAACTATAATGGGCTTTCACAGCAGTTTCTTAGTATTAATTCGTCACTACCATATCTGTACGGCTTAGTAAAAACACACAAAGTTAATAATCCCATGAGGCCTATTGTTAGCTCAGTGGGCTCCATAACCTATAAGCTATCGAAATGGTTAGTTAGTTTATTAACACCGTTAGTTGGCTCTATTTCCGAGTCACATATTGTAAATAGCATGGATCTTATTGACAAACTGAAGTTCCCTAATGACCCTAATTTCAAATTGGTAAGCTTCGATGTATGCTCGCTATTCACAAAAGTCCCTGTTGATGACCTACTTGATTTCTTAAAAGATAAGATTTCTGAATATTCTTTCCCTGTTCAACACAACACTCTTATTGAGTTAATTAAGCTGTGTGTCAAAGATTGTAAATTTCAGTTTGAAAATAAGTTTTATGTTATGTCGTTTGGATTGGCTATGGGAAATCCCCTTTCACCTGTACTAGCTAATTTATATATGGAATTTTTTGAAAGTAGAATTTTGCCTACGATTGTTAATTTTAACCTGGTTTGGTACAGGTATATAGATGATATTTTATGCCTTGGCCTAATAATTTGGATGTGGACTTATTCTTGGTAGGCTCAACAATTTAGCCCCATTATTAAGTTTACAGTTGAAAAAGAAAATGAGGGAAGCCTATCTTTTCTTGATCTAAAAATTTGGAGATGCTCTAATCAGTTCAAATATGAAGTCTACCGTAAGCCTACTAATAATAACTCTTACGTGCATTTTATTCTGACCATCATCCTTCGATTAAATCCTCTATTTTCTCTGCTATGTTTCTTCGAGCATTGAGAGTTGTCAGTCCTGAATTTTTAGATTCCGAGTTATGCA
Organism: Bathynomus jamesi; assembly: GCA_023014485.1. NCBI lineage: Eukaryota > Metazoa > Arthropoda > Malacostraca > Isopoda > Cirolanidae > Bathynomus > Bathynomus jamesi. The sequence goes on along the minus strand of JAJOZX010007325.1, from coordinate 54,232 downwards.
ATATCATGAATATTGGTACTAAATTATGTTATCCTATTTCATTTTTAGATAACTGTCTTAAGAAAGCCAAGAATAGGTATTATAATAATGTAATTGTAAAGGAATTTCAGCGTAAAAATATCCTTAGCCTACCTTACCATGTTAATTTTCAATACTTTCCAACTGTACTTAAAGCAATTGGCATAATGTAATCTTTAAGTATAATAATACTGTTAAATCACGCCTAATAAAGAATAGCCTGATAATGTTGTTGGTTGTGTGTATTCGATCGGATGTACACAATGTAACTCAGTATATATAGGCCAAACCAGTAAAACGTTAGATATTAGGGTAAAACAGCATAAATATGCTTGTAGAACAGCTAGTACTTCCAATGCTTTATTTAACCATATGTATAGATGTAACCATAGCATCAAGTGGGATAGTTCTAAAGCGCTTGTTAAAAACAGATATATAATAGAACGAAATATTCTAGAATGTGCATTTATTCATTTTAAAAACAATTTCAATAACAGCTCGGGGACTTATAAAATTGACGATATCATGTTAAAATTTCTTTTGCCTCTCATTAACCCTTGTTAAGTATGTGCTAATTGTTTTGTTTTTCCTGTACGTTGTATATATATATGGGCTTCTCGCCTTTTAACTTCATTCCCTGACGAGGTGTAGCTTTGAATACACGAAAGGCCTTGTAATCGTTTTTCTTTTTCCTTGTGGTTTGCAGCATATATATATATATATATATATATATATATATATATATATATATATATATATATATATATATATATATATATAACATTACAAAGCCTTACAACCTTACAAAGGTTCCGCGCGATGATTTCTCATTTCGCGAAGGTCAAGCTTGTCGCCCCTCCTCTCGAGTTGACCTGGTGAAGTAGTGAGTTGGATTCTTGCGCTCTCCACCTCACATAGCCAGGTACGCCTGGCTCATCGGGGATTGTTCTGAGCCAGGCATCTAGTCTTCTTTTGAAGATTTCCACTGCAACTCCCTTCGTGTTTCTTAGGTCTTTGGGCAACTGATCAAACAGTTTTGGTCCTCTCACTACAAAACTATTTTCTTTCAGAGTTAAGGATGTTCCCTGTCTCGCCTTCAATTTCGGAATACGACACAGTCTACCGCTTCTACTTTCCATCATTGTTTGGGGAGTTATGGGATTCAGAGTAAGATTAGGGACTAGTTTCTCCATTATTTTCCAAGTGTAAATAATGGTGTATCTCTCTCTTCTCCTTTCCAGTGAATATAGGTCTAGTTCTCGTAACCTTTCCCAGTAATTTAGTTCTTTGCACCCATTGATCTTGGCTGTGAAGCTTCTTTGGATCCCCTCCTGCTGTCTAATGTCTTCTTTTTTATATGGGGAAGTTAGGACCGAGCAGTATTCCAATTTGGGTATTATCAGGGTTTTCAGTAAAGGAATCATTACATTCCTATCCCTTCGTTTAAAGGTTCTCAATATCTGACCCGTTATTCTCTCTGCTCTGTTTACTGCTATCTTATTGTGTGTTTCAAATTTCGCATCATCTGTCATTACAACCCCTAAATCTTTTGCTCTGGAATTTCTCTGAATTTCCTATCCATTTGGGGTATAATATTCCATGCACTTTAGGTCTTCTCTTTTTCCGTACTGTAATAGCTGAAATTTCTCGGTGTTAAACTTCATATTGTTGTCTTCAGTCCACTTGTAGATTTTGTTTATGTCAGTTTGTAGAGATCCTATGTCTTCTGGGTTTCTTATTTTTCTACTGATCTTTGTGTCATATATATATATATATATATATATATATATATATATACATATACAGGGTGTCCCAGGAGGAAATGTGAAGAATGCGCCATTTGACTCTTTGGGTATTTCTAAGTAGAAAGTATTATATCGACATGTGCCTGATGCCCAACTGTTACCGAGATACAGGCCTCTACATTTAGGTAACTAAAACATAATAAAAAGCCGGTTAGATGACATTCAATGACATTTAATGATACCATTAGCAACTGTGCAGATCCTCACATTATTTATTTACATTATTTAGGTACGTCTTAACACCTGCTCACTGAGTCACGTTTCTTTTCAGGGTGTGTTGTGTACTCTGCAAACGTGGAGGTGCAGTGCTCAAGCAACATTTCAAGCCATGCCGGCTGGATGCATTCATAAACCTCAGAAATGAACTTCCACATTTTCCTTGGCACGACTCGATGGATCGGAGGCTCGCCGCGTGCATTGAAGAAGGAGGGGGTCACTTTGAAACCATTCTGCAATAAGTGCAATAGTGCATTGTGTGTTTGTACTTTTTGTAAACCACAAGTGTCATTAAATAGTATCTAAGATCGCCTTTTTGTTTTAATTACCCAACTGTAGAGGCCTGTATCTCAGTAATGGTTAGGAATCAGACCCATATCAATATAATACTTTCTACTTAGAAATACCCAAAGAATGAAATAGTGCATTCTTGACATTTCCTCCTGGGACACCCTGTATATATGTATTATATATATGTATATATAATATATATATTATATATATATATTATATATATATATATATATATATATAATATATATAGTGTTGGGAATGGCGCCACTACCTTTTTAGCAGCGATAGCGGTAGCGCTGCTACTATTTGAATAAAGAGGCGAAAATGGTAGCACCACTACTTTTTAAGGCAATTCCAAAGCGCTATTCGCTACTTTTATGAAAATTGTAATACTGTATTAGTCTCTATCCTTAGGTTGGGTGGAAACACTAAAATCTGATTTAAGCGGAGTTTAGATTAAGTGAACATGTTAATGTCTGTTATTTCAAGTTGCGTTTACATTATATGGAAATGTCAATACCTGTTTTATCAAATTGTTTAGATCAGGAGAAAATGTTAAAGTCTGGTTCAAGTTCAGTTTTGGTTCAAGTTTTGCTGATGAAATAAAATTTCCACCTTTTTTGGTCATCATCATTATATTTTTATCATTATTAATATTTTTCTGTCATGTAATAATAATAATGGAATGATTTTTTTGCTCATATACCAATTTTCTATTGAATTATATTTTTTCATAATATACATTTTAGAAAGTAGCAGTAGCAGCAAGCATAGTGGCAGTGCTACTCACTACTTTACTTAAGAAAGAGTGGTAGTACTAGCGCCGCTACGATTTCACGTGAGTAGCAGTAGCGCCACTGCTTTTGACGAGTAGCACGCACAACACACATATATATACACCTTACCTTACCCTACCTTATGAACCTTATGTTGTTTCGTGCATTGGTCTCTCTTCACACGGAGGTCAAGCTGGTGGCCCTGCCTCTAGGTCTGGCTTTGTGGAGGAGCGAGTTGCTTTCTTGCGCTCTCCACAGTACATAGCCAGGCATGCCCAGCTCATCTGGTACCATCCTGAGCCAGGCATCCAGTCTTCTCTTGAAGACTTCAACTTTGACCCCCATTAAGTTTCTGAGGTCTTTTGGAAGCTAGTTGAAGTCTTGGCCCCCTGACAACCAAGCTAGTTTCCTTCAGAGTTGAGGAAGTCCCTTGTCAGGCCTTTAATTTGGGAAAACTACGCATTCTGCCTTTCCTATTTTCCAGTGTTGTTTGAATGGTAATTGGGTTTAGTTTTAAGTTTGGTACCAGTTTTTCAATCATTTTCCATATGTAGATTATGGTGTACCTCTCTTCTTCTTCTTCTTCTTCTTCTTTCCAGAGAGTACAGATTTAGCTTACGTAGTCTTTCCCAGTAGTTGAGTTCTTTGCAGCCATCAATCTTGGCTGTGAAATGCCTTTGCCTTTCTTCTAGTTTATTAGTTTCTTCCTTTTTATATGGGGACATCAAAACTAAGCAGTATTCAAGTTTTGTACAATCAGTGTTTTTAGCAGGGGAATCATTACTGTCCTGTCCCTTCTCTTGAACGTTCTTAGTACCTGTCCCATGACTATTTGCTTTAATTATCACTATCTGATTTTGTGTTTCAAATTTTGCATCATCTGTCATTATTATCCCGAGATTGATCGCTTCTCTGAATATCCTGTCTATCTGGAGCATAATATGCAGTCTGTTTAAGTTCTTCTTTTCTACCATATCTCAGGAGCTGAAATTTCTCAGTGTTAAATGACATGTTGTTGTCTTCTGGCCATTTGTATATTTTGTTCATGTCCCTCTGCAAGGCCTCCACATCATGTACATCGCTGATTTTTCTGCTGATCTTTGTATCATCTGCAAAGTATGTTACTATACTGTTGCTGTTTACTCGGCTATGTCTGTTAGCATGATAATGAACAGGAGTGGGGCCAGTACTGTCCTTGTGGTACTGAGCTGCATACTTCTGATTCTGATGATGATATACCTTGAATTCTGACAACCTGCAGACGTTCTCTGAGGAAGTTGTAGATCCATTTTCCCACTTTGCCTGTTATTCCCATATATTTAATTTTATGTGCTATTATACCATGGTCACATTTGTCAAAAGCTTTAGCAAAATCTGTGTATATAACATCATAGTTGTCATTGCCTTCCAATGCATCTAGGATATTGTTGTAGTGTTCTATTAGTTGTGATAGGCATGATCTACCTGATCGGAATCCATGCTGATTTTCGTTGAATCTTTCCCGTGTCTCCAGGAAGTCATAAATTTTCTCTCTAACTATTCTTTCAAATACTTTGGTGAGGTGGGACATCAATGACACTGGTCTATATTTCTTTGCTTGAGATCTGTCCCCTCCTTTACATATAGGGACAATGATTGCTCTTTTCAAGATGCTCGGTATTTCCCTAGTGTCTAGGGATCTTCTCCATATCCAGTATAAAGGTGTAGCTATTTCATTTTTACAGTTTTTAATCAATAATGTGTTCCAATTGTCCAGACCTGCAGCTGAATGTGGTTTCATTTGTCCTATAGCTCTCACTACATCTTCTGGTGTAAAATCAAAGTCTGTTATATACTCTCCTTACAATTCCTCTTCAAAGAATGCATTTGTGTCAGGTATCACTTTGTCACTTTTTGGTGTACTGAAAAATGATTCATATTGAGCTTTCAATGTATCAGATATTTCTTTTGGATCATCGGTCAGTTCATTATTTCTCATCCTTTAGGGCCCAATAGCGGCGCACATTTTTGTTTTCCTTTTTGCATAGCTATAGAAGTATTTTGGATTTTCCTTTATTGCTTCTACCATCTTTTCCTCTTCCCTCTCTGTATGATCCTTCATCAGGGCTTGTATTTCCCTATCAATACCCTCCAGTTTTTCTTTTATTGCTTTCCTGTCATTATCTCCGCAGTTGCCTAACTTCGCCTCCACTCTCTCTCTTTTGCCTCTCTAGCCAGCTCCTCTTTCCTTTTGGCTATGATTTTGGAGCATATTTTTCTAAAATTCTCAGCATTTTTTCTTCCAAGGTTGTTAGCATTTATTCAGTTGTTTTATTTTCGAAAATTGTTCTCCATTCCATTTGGGCCATGTGCGATCTGATTGCTTCCCAATCTATAGTCTTGGAGTTTAAGTTAAAGGCCCCAAATTTACTTTTTTCCTCAATATGTGTATTGTCTTTTAATGCTGTCATCATATTTGTTGATATCTCGATTAAGTTGTGGTCCGAGATAATGGTTGGGGTTATTTTCATATCAGCAATAAAGTTCGTGTTATTCTTGAATACCAGATCCAGGCAGTTATTTTTTCTGGTATTTTCTGTTATCTCCTGTGTCAGCATAAACTTGATTTGTGAGAGCCATCAACATTTTTGCTTGCTCCTGGTCTTCTCTTGTGGCCCCCTTGTCCTGGTGAATATATTCCTATCCACCTTTTTATATTTTATAAATGGGAAGTTAAAGTCTCCGCAGATCATTATATTGGGGGATGGAGGGTTTATGGCCTTTATTAGCTTTCTGATGTCATCAATGGCCTCCGAGAATTTTTCGGTTGGGGTGCTTGGAGGTCTAGAGATGACTACTACTATCACGTTTAGTTTTTCTATTTTCACTGCTAGGAGTTCCACATAGCTGTTTGATTTACTTATTATTGTCTCTGTCATATGACCTTCCTGTACATATATAGCACAGTCACCTTTACGTCTCGTTGTTCTATCCGCTCTTAGTAAGTTGAAGCCCTCTATATTTATCTCTTTCTTATCAATACACTGTTCGCAGTTTTCACAATTTCCTTGGCAATCTTTAAGATGAGTTTCTGTGAGGTATGCGATGTCTGCCCTCGTTTCGTCCATAAATCCTTTCAGGTATGAAACCTTAAGTGATTGGTTTGGTCTTATTCCCTGAATATTAGCCAGGACAATTTTTATGTTCTCTGTTTTTCATTGCCCCTTGCACATTTCAAGTTCATTTTCCTTCAATATCGCTTGATTTGTTGCCCTATGATCCTCCGAGAGAGATCCATTGCCACCTACTTGTACTGGTAGTTTCTTGCCTGGTAGTGGTTTGGCTCGGGGGTTTCCAGCTATGTCAACTGCATGTGGATGAATGACATTTAGCACCCGTAGCGTGTCCGCGATGTTGAAAAAATTTTCTTGTTCGCTTATTGTGTTCTTATTGTGTTCCTATTGTCATTTAAACTTTTTCCTTTGTTCTTTGAGTCTGTCAGGAGATGTTGATAGTAGCATTTTTTCCCGAATTTGCAGGTTCCATATTTTGTGTAAGTCCTGCAGATGACTGGGTGGTAGAATTTACATCCGTCTCCAAATTTACAATGACCATTATTATAAGGGGTTCCAAAAAACCTTAGCCACCACATTTGCAGCTTACATGTTTACTTATATTGAAATAGTTTTTTGTGATTATAAAAATATATAAAATTCTTTATTTATTGCAGGTATTAAAATTACTCTAGCTGATAAAGTGATAATATAATGGCTTCTCAATTAATTGGTGATTCGGATAGGCAATGTGTGATAGATCGCATACGAGCAATAACATTTCGGGAAGCTCGTGATGCTGGAGCCACCTTTATAACACGTTCATGGGTTGCCAAAAAGTTACAAAGAAATGAGGACTTCATCAAAAGAAATTGGAATAAAACTTTGGATGAATGTGAAATGGATACAACCAAATCTGGGCGCCCAAATTTGCCACTCTCTCAAGAAACAAAGGACATCATTGAAAGCGGTACACGTAAGCGGAAAAACAGCTGTGCTAAACTTTCTAGGGAGATCAAAGTGTTGAGAGGAAAGATCGTTAGTGGTGAGATCATTCGACTGTACCATCATAGGCAAGGTTTAAAGCCTTGGCATGAACTTCCAAAGCCAAGAAAAACTCAACTTAACATCAATGACAGAATGTGGTTTGCCCATTATCTTGAAGATTGGGATGTGGATGATTTCATGCATTTAGCTGTCTCCGATGAATTTTTTGTTTACGTAACACATCGGCCTAACTACCAAAATGATCGAGTGTGGGCCACACCACCAGATGAAATCTATGACAATGAACATTATCGCGAATTATTAAAAAGTCCAAACTGTGTTGGTGTGTTTGTTTTGTTCACTGCAAAGAAGTTCATGTGGGTGCTGAAGCCAAATGGTCAGAGTTGGGATGAACAGTATTTTCGTGATATTATTCTATCCCAGCATGTCATTCCTTTTCTAAGAAACCCAAACAATGTTATGGATGTCGATCAGGTCACACTTCTGCACGATAAGGCCCCCTGCTTTAAGGCATTAGCCACTCAGCAGTTGTTGCGGAACCATGAGATCAATTTCTTTGCAAATGAAGAATGGCCAGGAAATTCTCCTAACCTGAACGTCTGTGAACACATTGGATCAGTTATAAAGGACAAGGTTGAATGTCTCTTGTTTCAAGAACCTGCAGCAAATCGATTTTTGAAGGATACAATGACGCAACACCTTGAAACTGATTTAGCAAATTTGCATAACGATCAAGATCTATTCACATCACTTTTGGCAAGCTACCCAAAGCGAATTCAGGCTGTCTTAGAAGCCAATGGCGGGAACACCAAGTTTTAATTGTTTCTCATTAAATGCAAGATTAAATTCTCTTTTGTAAGGTATGTTTAGTTTTACTGTACCTCTAATGGTTTAGGCCATGGGTGGGGGGGGCTAAGGTTTATTGGAGCCCCGTAGAAGAAATTGCATATTGGGGGATGTTCATATATACATTGTCCTCTTTTAAATCTGCAATTATCTTTTATATAATACCTGCATACAATTCCTTCCCATATTTACTCTTGGCCTTTATATATATATATATATATATATATATATATATATATATATATATATATACAAGGAGCACCATGTTGATAGATGACGGGGATAGGATTGTTAGTACCGTCGTCTATCAACATGATGGTGCTCCTTGTCACTATGCCAAAATTGTTCAGGATTATCTAAATGGATGTTTTCCAAATCGCTGGATCGGACGTGGAAGCAACAGACCTTGGCCAGCAAGATCACCAGATTTAACCCCTTTAGATTTCTTTGCATGGGGCTTTATCAAATCGCACGTCTATCAGACGAAGATTACGAGTCTTGAAAACTTACGTACATGTATACAAACTGCTGCAGATAACATATCCCCGCAAATGCTCCAGAATGTGTTTAGAAATGCTGCGGAACGATTTGAGCTGTGCAGGGATACTGATGGGCGTCACGTCGAATCCTACTCTTAATTATTTAATAAATGTTACCACTATCATTTTATGATTGAATTCCATATAATTTCCAAGTGTTTCACAAAAATAGATCCTGACTTTATGTACACCCTGTATATTAAATTAAAATTAAAAGATTAAAAATGAAATAATATAAAGTATAAGAGTGTGGACACTAAGTAAAATATAAAATGGTTTAAAAGGTGAATCAGAATTAAGGGGGGTCTTAGCAAGTTTTTAACGTAGTGAGAGACTAATTGTACAGAAGATTAGGGATGGTTGCTTGTTGAAAAAATCCATATTAGAAAGATGGAGCCAGGCGGAGTGATGGTGGATTTCTTTTCAATACGAGAGTTTATTTGGCGATGTTTAGGTTGAAAGCGGAACTGTAGTCATTGAGGGTTGGCTGAATACTGAGTATATAAAGGTACTCAAGTATGCGGAGGTCAATTAGTTGGTTGGCTGAATTAACAATTTTGAAATTGAAGGGAAGTAACAGGTGGTTGTGAAGGTGGCAATGATCCCTTATTGCTGATTTGGAGGGTTTGTTCAAGGGCTGCGAAGTTCTGGTAGAAATACCACGATACTCATCCACTCTTGTTTGGTATTGGCAGATGGTACTGCCAATATAGTTCGCTTTGCAGTGAACACAATTAAAAGCGTAGATAGTGGATGGAGCAAGTGGCTGGGATGTTTTTTCTTTATGGTTAAGGTAAGATTTGATACTATTGTTGTTGGTGAAGACAAAACAAAATGAAATTTAATTTGGGGGTAAAGCAGGGTGTGTAGGAGACAGAGTTCTGAAAGTATTTTGTCTCTGATGTGGTTGTAATAGGGAAATGAAAAATACTGTACGTCATTTTTAACAGTGTCAACTTTAAGAGGGGGTTGATAAATATTATTAAGAACGTTTCTGGTTAAAGATTGTAACAGATGTTTTGGGAAGGAGTTATTAATGCTGAAATTATGAATGAATTCTATTTCATGGTGGAAGGATAAGTACGAAGAACATAGATGATAGGCGCGGTGGATTAAAATTTTAATACTGTTTATTTTATATAGCAAAGGGGTGTAGCTTAGGAAATTAGTACCTAGGCCTGTGTACATAAGTTTTCGATATATGGAAGTGCTGAATTTGTTTTGTTGTTTAGTTATTGTAATATCTAGGAAGGGTAAGGTGCTATTGGATTCATCTTCTTTATGTTGAGAATTAAGGTAGTTAAGAAAAACCCTTTCCTTAAAACTTGAAGACAAAATTAACCATTTCCTCAGAAAACTATATGATCAGAATAAAATTTCAGAGGGCATCTACAACCAAATACATTCCTCCGGCTCATCCCCAGGTACCCTCTATGGTCTCCCCAAAATACATAAACCCAATTTACCCATTAGACCCATCCTTTCAGCCTGCACCACCCACAATTATATACTAGCAAAATTCCTAATTCCCCCTAACCCCCCTTACTCAAAACGAATATTCCATCACCAACTCTTACGAATTTGCCAAAGAAATTTTGACCATAAACAATTCCAACAACCTCCATATGCATAGTTTTGACATAGTATCTCTCTACACCAATGTTCTACTTAAAGAAGCCATTGAGATCTGTATTAACAGCCTTTTCGCCAACAATCTGAACACAGTCCCGAACTTAACAAAACAAGAATTTACCAAACTGCTTACACTTGCCACTTCAGACACTTATTTCTTTTTTGACCAACAACTTTATCAACAAATGGATTCATTAGCCATGGGATCCCCATTAAGTGCCACTTTAGCTAACATCTTCCTTAGCCATCACAAAAATAACTGGCTACTCCATTGCCCCACTCATTATAAACCACACCTATATAAAAGATACATTGATGACACCTTTCTCCTTTTCTACAATGCTAACCATGCCCCCCTTTTTCTTCACAGACTGTGTGACAGGCCTGAGCTCATGCACGTTTAAAAGCTATTGAATTTGCTAGGGATGGATTGCGTTGAAGATGGCAAAAGGCCAACTTCTTAGCCTGAACAGCCAGAGTGCATGACAGGGTCCACCATGGAAATAAATGGGTAGAGGTGCGGGAAAATGTAAATTTGGGAATGGAGGACAGAGCAACACAGGTGATATGATCTGAGGTAGGTGAATGCAGCATCGACAGTCGGGAAGTTACTCAGAGCGGCAGAGGTTTGACTTTCGGAGTAGAAAAGAGGCCAGTCAGCTTTAGCGAGGGATCATTGGGGAGGAAGAGTGGAGGAGCTGGGAGTCCAGGATGTATGGAGGAGGAGGGGGAAATAATCGCTACCGTAAAGGTCTGGAGTGACAGACCAAGAGATGTCAAGGAAGGCGGAAGGAGAAGTAAATGAAAGATCTATGGAGGAAAATGTACAGGTCTGGAGGTGAAAAGCTGTGGGCTGGCTGATGTTGAGAAGACAGACAGAAGGGAGACCACAATGCCACCCCACTGATTGGTGGCAGTATCACCCCACAGAGCATGGCATGCGTTGAAGTCTCCCAGGAGGAGGAAAGGGGGAGGAAGCTGCAGGAGGAGGGCAGAAGATCATCAACAGAAAGTTCCTGTGACTGGGGGAGATATGAAGAGCAAACTGAATATAAATGGTCTCAGAAAATCTGGGCCGCTACTGCCTAGAGAAGTGTGTTGAGGGGAAAGGAAGTAGATGGCACATCAGAACGGATGAAAATGGCTGTGCCCCCAAGGGAGGCTGCATCAGAGTGGGGGGAGAGATGATGAAAACCTTCAGAAAGGGAGCAAGGGGCAAACCCCAAGTTGGGTCTCCTGAAGGCGCACGCACACACACTGGGTCAAAATCCTTGTTAAGGAGGAGGAAGTCTTCCCAATTAGGGAGAAGGCCTTGGCAATTCCATTAAAGAATAGCTGCCATCAAGAGCGGAATACAGGGGGAGCGAGAGACGTAATCTAGCGAGATTTAGAGACATGACCAGAAGGACGAGCTGACGAAGCTGGGGGGCGGGTTGAAGAAGGGGCGATTGAGGAATGGATGAAAGGGGATGGAGGGGGTCAAGGAATGCGAGAATGAGGGTAGGAAGCAGGGCAGTGTGAATCTAATTTCTGAGATGGGGGTGGAGGAGAATATGCTGGGGGCATTGCAAGGTCAAGGAGGGAGCAGGGTGGAAGGGGAGTTCAAAGCGGGCACGGGTGAATCCAGTTTCCGGGGTGGAGATGAAGATGCCAAGGGCATCAGGAGGTTACTGAGGGAGTGGGGCGGTGGAGGAGGAGGGGTAGGGTGGATGTCAGCTTGAATTTGAATTTCAGAGGCCGCATGACCACCATCAGGAATGGAGGAGGGAAGGGGATGGTCGCGATGGGAAACAGGGGAATTTAGAGGAGATGGCAAAACAAAAGGGATCTCTGAAGGCAGAAGGGATATGAGGGTAGGAGGAAGAGAACTGGTGGAAGAGGGAGCAAGGGAATGAAGAAAAGGGAAGCTTGGAAGAGTAGGGTGTGTCAATTTTAGTAAAGTCAACAATTCAAAAACTACTAATGCTCAAATGATGTCATATTATCTAGCAAACTTAGAAATATCTTTAGTGTTGTTTAAAAAAGCCATTTACCTACTTAAATTTGACCATAAAGGTTTGAAATATAACTGAAATATGACTGTAGCATCGTATATCAATGTGCCATTGATATCTGTGGTCAACTTTGGTTATTTTTGGTGTGCAGTATGGTTTCTAAGTTTCACATAGTCACAAATGCTAGAGTTTTGATTGTGAATGCATGTGTTTTCCCTCCTTTTTGACAATTTTGATTACTTCGTACTGTAAATACTATAGTGTAATTCAAATTATTTGAAATGATGTGTGTGACCCAAACTTTCTGTATATTTTGATATGATAGATATATGAAATTGTCATTACTTTGAATAATTAAGTCTTGTACCTATAACAACACAACCTTTTATCTGAGCTTATAGGAAGATATTAAGAATTTCAATTAACTTAATTTTATGTAGGTAATCATAATCAGTAGGCCTATCCAAATTTCAATGACATTTCTTTTGTTCACAGGTCCACAGGATGAGTCAAAGAAATCGGAACCCGAAGCAAATCAAGTTGTCACCTAAGTCATTTGGTGGGGACTGGGAGGGAACTTCCCCCTGCTGAGCTGCCCACAACCAGAGATCTGCTGAGGTATGGTCTGTTGAGGAGGGAGATAAGTGAGGAAGACAGGAGGAATTACCCAGTTAATGACCTGATTAACAGCAGCATTGTTCCAGGGCTACTGGCTCAGTGGAGAAAGTCCAACGCTCTATTCACAGGACCTGTAATCAACACTGAGGTCAGGATCAGGGCTAAAGTGAAGGCACTGTGGGATGAGGCAGTGAAGGTGTCCATTGGCAATGTGGAGCTAGAGGTCAAAGATAGGTTCATGATGAAACTGGACAAATTGGTGGACATCCTGACCTGTTACTGTGTGATCAGGAGCTGCAGTGAGCTTGGGTGCAACCCTGTCTGCAACAGTGAGGTTCACATTGACTGCAGCTGCAGGAGCGAGCAGAAGATACCAGTGCATGAGCTTGCCTTCATTAAAGGTCAGAGAAAAGATGGGCAATGTGGGGGCACACTAGATAGGTCTAGCTGATCACCCTGAGAGCAGGAGACAGGAAGCAGTGCTGCAGAGACAGGAGCAGAGAAGGAAGGCCGAGGAGAAGAGGAAGGAAGGAAGGCAGAGGAGTCAGCCAAGAAAGAAGAGAAGTTGAGGGAGGAGTCACTGCTGGAGATAGAGTTGAAGGAGACTGGAGATATACTGGAGGAGGCAGGGAGGAAAGAGAGGAGGATGAAGACTTCATACCAGAGGCTGCGACAACTTCTTCCTTGCCTGTGGCTAAGAAGAAGAAATACAACACTGAAGATATCACCAACATAGCTCTGGCTAGCTTGAGACATCAACTGGGCTGAGAGAGACTGCAGAGATTGCCACTGCTGCCTGGATTGATGGTGGTCTTATCACAGAGTTTGACACAACACTGGTGATTGACCACAACAAAGTGAGGAGGGCTCAGGAGAGACTGACTAAGGAGCTGGTCAAGAAGTTTGATGAAGAGATTAGGGAAAATGGCATCACCTGTATCTTCTTTGATGGGAAGAGAGATGACACCAAAGTGATGATGGAAGCTGAGGGCAGTGACAGGCAGTTTCCTGGCCTCATTAGGGAAGAACACTACACAGTGTGCAATGAACCAGGTGGCCAGTAGGGAGCTCATGTCCAGGAACAAGAGCAAGGCAGACATGGCATCCTTGGCAAAATTCAAGAAACCTATCTATATTTCTAAGTTTTAATATTAAAATACAATCAAATACAATCGTCAGTCCCCCAAACGCCGGGGACTGGCGATGGGTCGTTTAACGGAAGAGCGCAGAGGGGAGGAGAGTCCAGAAGAAGGGGCGGTTTTCGCTATATATGCTGAAATGTCAGCAATGGTTTCAGGAGGGTGAATAAGCAGATTAGTTACTACTGAGGTGGAGCAGATGGGAACAGTGGAAGTTTTGGGGGGATGGGTTGGAGGAATAATTAACACAGGGAATGGAGACGATGAGAAGGAAGAGGACGGGATAGGGGTACGGGTGGACAAGGCCTGATCAGGCCTAGAGTGATAGGGTGTGGAAGAGGATGGTACGGTAGGGTGGGTCATACTATGCATTTTTTTTAAATCAATGGAGAGGGGTGTTCAAGTGACATATTTTGGTGTATAGAACACAATTCTGAAGAAAATATTTAATTCTGATAACCCTAACCTACATCATTTTGCAGTTGATTATTATTAAATTGTTGGTTATTTTACTATTGTAGCTACCCCAGAATATGTCTTCTCACATTTTCTATCATGGCTACTCACATTATCTCTCATAGAGCATTGTTCTAACTAATTCATATAAACACATATAATGTAATTCATATAATAATAATAATATTTAAATACTCAAATAAAAAGGTGTGCCATTCCACTTAATTGTAATTATCATACAGTTTGGTATATGAAATATTTTGACAGTTTTCTGGCGCGCATAAGGCCATTTTCTGAGCCACCTTTCTCAGAGGCTAGAATGTAATGTTTCAGAACATTCTAAAACGTTTTGTGAAATATTTGAAGTGACGATTTATGAAGCTATTTTACCACCTCGGCTTGCAGTGAGGGGATAGATTTAGTGATTATCTACTGATATTTTTTTTGTTACTGTTCACATGTGAGTATTATTCTGTTATATTTTAGAAAAAGCTATTTCTACGCATATTATAGTGATACATTGAACAAAATTTAATTAACAACTTTGATTTGAGCTAAAATTAGGTGGTTCATTTTTAGTACAACTGAGCAGTATGAGGTCTATTTCAATGTTCTAAAGAATATTTTTAGGATGTGTTTCTTTAGTTTTTTTTAGAGTACATGAACAAATTATTTGCATTACAGACAACAGATAAATTAGCATTTTATAACATTTTGAAACCAAAAAAGCATAATGTGTTTAGCTTTGCAGATAAATTTGTTCTTGCCCATTTCAGCTCTTTTTTTAACCAAGAATTTTGCGCTGAAAAGAGTTAATACCTGTCTGTAGTGGATACTTAACTGTTGTATTATTGTTTTTATTTCAGTGTGAACTCTAAGAAAATGGCTCAAGTCAGAACAAGTACGAAATCAAGTTCTCATCTGAGTAATCTTGTTGGCACTGGCCGGGAGCTGTTGGTGTCTGAACTGCCAACTGTGAGGGATATCCTGAGGTATGGCATCTACTTGAGGAAGCAAAGTGAAGATGACAGGAGGAACTACCCAGTGGACAAGCTGGTGAGTGACATCTACCCTGGTCTGATTTGTCAGTGGAGCAAAGCTAATGCTCTTTTCAAGCCACCTGTTATCAATGAAAAAGTGACCATCATGTCCAAGCTCAAGGAGGTCTGGAATCAGGCAGTGAAGTTTTCTCTTGGGAAGGGCAAACTTGATGCCAAAGAGAGGTTCATTGTCAAGTTAGACAAGTTCTTTGATATTTTGACTTGCAAGTGTCAGATTACCAGTTGTGAGGGGGGAGGCTGTGAGGGCTGTGTTATCCAAGCCCACATTAACTGTTCCTGCAGCAGAGAGGAAAAGATTCCTGTGAAAGATCTTGCCTACATCAAGGGACAGAAAGAGAAGGTTGGAAGTAAGGGACCCCACCAAATAGGGGGTCCTGATCTACCAGAGCACAAGAGACAGGTGAGGACATTGAAAAGGCAGTGGATGGAAAGGAAGGCAGAGAAAAGGAGGAGCAGCAAGGAGGAAAGTGCTGCAGTAGCAGAGAAGGCAGCCAGGAAGGATGTTAAGAGATTTTTGGCAGATGGTGATGAGGATCTGGAATTGGAGAGAAGTGGTGATGAAGATGAGTTTGTTCCTGAAGTTGAGCTCTTCCCTCAAACTGACCCTGAGCCAGCAGCTTCGGCAAAGGTACAGAAAAACTATGATGAGATTCAAAACATTGCCCTTGCTAGTGTAAGGTATGGCATAGGGCTGAGGCCAACTGCAGCGATAGCAACAGCAGCTCTGATTGATACAGGAATCATCACAGAAGACAATACAAGTAAAGTGATTGATAAGAGCAAGGTCAAGAGAGCACAGGAGAAGTTGATGAGAGAGCTGGGGGAACAGTTCGAGAAGAAGTGCAGGGAGGAGGGGGCGATCTCTTGCATCCTCTTTGATGGGCGGATTGACCTGACCAATGTGATGATGGAAGCTGAGGGCAGACCAATCTTTTCCCGCAAAGATCAAGGAAGAACACTATAGTGTTGTTAGTGAGCCTGGCAGCTACTATCTGTTCCACTTTACCCCCGAGAAAGCAACTAAAGAGGAGTCACATGCGGAGAAGAATGCTAAGGTCCTGTTTGCCTGGCTGAAAGAGGGGGGTTATGATAAGACCTTGTTGGCCATTGGAGGAGACTCAACAAATGTCAACACTGGTGTGAAAGCTGGAGTAATGGGGAAGCTGGAGCTGCACCTGGGGAGAAAGCTGGTCTGGTTGGTGTGCAACCTGCACACTGTTGAACTTCCCCTGCGCCATCTCATTGTTGACCTTGATGGCCCTACTCTGTCAGACAAAAAATTATCCGGGCCAATAGGAAAGCTCCTTGATTCTGCTACAGACTTTTATATCAATCCAAACTTCACCCGAATCTCTGTTGGCCCTCCACTGATCAAGCTTCCTGACAAGGTCATTCAAGATCTCTCAACTGATCAATACTATGGCTATAAAATTGTCTGTGCAGTCAGGGATGGAGTACTTCCTGCAGGGCTGGCTCTGTTAGAGATAGGACCAGTAAACCACAGCTGCTGGCTCACCACAGCGAACTGACTTCTCAGGCTCTGGGTGTCAAAGCACGGACTTAAAGGAAAGAACCTGAAGATTCTGCAATTCATTGTGGAATTCATCATTGGAGTGTATTACCCATGTTGGTTCAACGTGAAGGTCAAGCACTCCTGGATCGAAGGGCCTAGGCACATCCTCTTTCAGTTGGACTGCCTCAAGTCCCAGAGAAAGGAGGTGCTGGATATTGTGATGCCAACTGTGAGAAGATCTGCTTGAAATGCCCACAGTGAAGTCATCCTCCAAACACTACTCTGCTCTGAGGATCAGAAGGAGAGGATTGAAGGGGTGGAGAGAATCCTGGCCATCAGGGGAGAGGGGGACCCGGACACTCAGCTGGGGGACTCCTCTGTTAGGAGCAGAAGGACACCTGACATCAATTGTGATGCTTCCAGCATCGGTGACTTGATCAGCTGGTCAGAAGGTGTGTCAGAGCCACCTCTCACCTGCTCTCTAAGCACCTCAGGTGAAAAACTTCATCAACACCCCCATGGAGGTGCGCAACTGGCCTTGCCACACACAAAGCATTGAGAGGGTTGTTAAAATGGTGACTGAGGCTTCTGCTAAGTACTTCTCACAGGAAAAGAGGGATGGAGGGATCAGGGCTCAGGAGACCAGCAGGAAGCTGATGTCCAAGTCTGAGTCAAAGCAGGATTTGTGCAACCTGGCAAAGTTCAAGATGTCAGGAGAATGATCTTTGTAATTATATCCAGTGATATACATGCAGTTCACCTATTAATAAATATACCGGGTGTCCGGGAATTATCTGTACAATTTTTGGCTGTTATTAAAAGTCAACCAAGAAGTGTAGAAATTCCAGTCTTGTCCCATTTTACAGAGAATCTCATTAAGTTTTTTCTGATACCACGTTTTGACAAGTTTTTTAGAAATGTACGCGGGTGACAGACATTGATGATTTAAAAGCAAGAATCACAGCTGCTATTGAGCGAATTGATGTGGATATGCTGCAGCGTACATGGCAACATTTGGAGTATCGATTAGATGTTTTGCGAATCACTAATGGTGCACATATCGAATGTTTGTAACAATGTTACTTTAATAAAATAAACTTTTGAAAATACAGATTCTAAATAATCTTGTTTAAGAATTTTACGTGTGTTATCAAGAATTTTATTAAAAGATGAAATTGTACAGATAATGTTCGGACACACTGGAATTTCTAAAAAACTTGTCAAAACTTGGTATCAGAAAAAACTTAATGAGATTCTCTGTAAAATGGGACAACACTGGAATTTCTACACTTCATGGTTGACTTTTAATAACAGCCAAAAATTGTACAGATAATTCTCGGACACCCTGTATGTAAAGTTGATTTGGCCTTGTCAATATAAATGATTTACCTTATATCTTTTAATATATTATAAAGGGGTTCAAAACGGTAAAACTGGCAATTTAGAAATACAAAATGATGTAGGTTAGAGTTATCCTATCCAAAAAAGCTCATATTTGAATTCCCCATGTAAAAACACAATTTAGACACCCCTGATGGTAGGCTTTCCTTCAGATTCATGTTGTCACCTGAGTACGACCCGCCCTAATGGTACGGAGGTGGTCGAAGTCCGGGTTGAACGGTAGGTAGTCGGGCGGGAAGAGCAGCGTTTGAGAAAGAGTTAGGCCTGGACGAGCGAATCGGGACCTAACGCGGGCCCTCGCTTCCTGAAAGCTGACCTTGTCAGATTCCCTGACCGACAGGATCTCACGCTCGAATAGGTAAATCGGAGAGGAAGAGGCGGCGGCGTGGTCTTCACAGTTGGTGCAGCGAAGAGGATTCGAACAGGAGGAACCATGTGTCGGAGACGCGCAGTTGACATAAATGGTAGGGGAAGTTTGGCATGTCTTACTGACATGTCCGAACCTCTGGCAAATAAAACATCGGCGTGGTCTGGGAGTATAACGGCGGACCGGAAATTGAAAATAGCCAGCCCTAATTTTCTCGGGTAAATGGGAACGAGCAAAGGTCACGATCAATAAGGGTCTTATGGCCTACCATGGCCATGGGTCAAACAACAACGGGTCTTATGGCCTACCTTGGCCATGGGCCAAACAAGAGTCTTATGGCCTACCTTGGCCAAACAAGAGTCTTATGGCCTACCTTGGCCAAACAAGTCTCTTATGGCCTACCTTGGCCACGGGCCAAACAACAAGGGTCTAATGGCCTCCTTTGGCCAGAGACCAAAACACAAAACCAGTACAGGATTCAAGGCTCCAAGCCCTCCAGATCTACCTGTGGAGGAGTAACATTTACTCTACTAAAACTATGGGTATTGACTAGTCTGAAGTGGTAGGAGGTTTGAATACAGTACAAACTCTTTTAACCAAACAACACAACATGGAAGTACAGTACATTTCAATTAACTCACCAACGCAGAAGTCACTTTAAAACATAAATCGTTAACAAAACATAACATGACAAAACTCCAAAACAACATTAGTAAACCAGCATTTAAAAACTGGTGACTTATAAAACTACACAAATAATGAGCAAAGTTAAAATGCTTAATAACTTTACTTTAATTCCATAAATTTCCTATACCTACGGGGAGTCAAACTGATTGACATAACTTTAACTAAACTTGAGAAGTTAGCCTCTTGAACTTTTATATTTAAATAGGTCTTGAGTAACCTTTCTCTTTCTAAATTCCTACTTCATTCTTTTTAACCCATTTCACATGATTTAAAACACAGTTTGTCAAAAAAATTTAATCTACAGGGTGGGCCGTAAGTTTCCATACATAGGAAAAATAAACATTTTTTTATGGACAACCATTTTTATTTATATAATATGCTCTACATGGTTGCCATTGTTTTGAAAACACATTTCAATACGTGTTCCCAGATCCCCAGATCTCACCCCCCTTGATTTCTATCTTTGGGGGCACTTGAAGGCCATGGTGTATCAGGAAAAGATACGAGACATAAATCATCTAAAGGAACGTATCAACAACGCCATTACAAGCATAACGTCAACTGTGCTAATGCGTGTTCATCAACAGTGGGGAACACGTATTGAAATGTGTTTTCAAAACAATGGCAACCATGTAGAGCATATTATATAAATAAAAATGGTTGTCCATAAAAAAATGTTTATTTTTCCTATGTATGGAAACTTACGGCCCACCCTGTATAAAAAAATTTCCTCCGCCCCCCACCCCAGTATAAGGAAAAACTATATATGCTTACAACATGGTATCGTATGTGGTACCTTTACTTCTTAATTAAATATAAGTTATTAATTGAATTAAATATCTATAGAAAATTGCCTCGGGATTGGCGACATAGCCTATTGGGAATGACAATAATTGCCATACATACATAGAACCCAATATAGAGGCATTGGGCCCAACCAACCACAAGAAAAATTTATTATTTTGTATTCAACATTTTCCATTGCTGACTCTATGAAAATTACATCAAGGGAAGAGCCAATGAACTTTGTAAAATCAGCAGACTCTTAAGCGAACGATTTATATTTTGCGGCATTCTGAGCTGCTTATGTAAAGCCCTGCTTTTAAGCAAGGAAGACGTACTTTATCTTCCTATAAGTTCTGAGTGAATAACATGTGATATAAACCTAATAACGCAAAAGGATAGGCCTATACCTTCAGAAATTTAAATATAGCGACTGCCTATATTAATTACATCAAATCAACTCGTTGTGTAACGCCATCGTACCGCGGCCCAACATCGAAAAACATAGTCATATCCTACAAACAGAAGCGAGGCTCAACGAAATAATAAGGCAAGGCAATTTCTTTCTTTACCATTAGGCAACGCTAAAATACCGAAGGCAAATAAATTTAATATTAACCACTAAAAACAATAAGAGAGAGGTCCTTTGAAGATTTACACATACATAACTTTCGAACGAAAAAACGTAGGGCTTTTGTCGTTAACTCTCCACCGAAATCTGCTGGAAATTTCTAACGGATGAGGGTAACAGGCAATCAACCCATAGCCCTATATAGTTTTTTCATACCCCCTGAACCATACGGGGGGAGCGGTAAACAGGGGTCACCTTCTGAGAGGAGAGGCAGGCGAGAAGATCCAACTCGGAGTATTCCAAAAGGCGGGGAGCAGACACTACCCCCGTACAAGTGTTAAAAGTAGAGTCGGGTAGACAATCCAGGGGGAGCTGAAGCCAGGGTCGAGAGGGACGAAACCTTCTGGTGTTGAACTCTGGAGGAGACTTCCACTACAAGAGAACCATCGTTCTGGGGCCACATCTGTCGGGGATCGCCACAACAGGAAGTGAAGTCCTCGTAGACCTCAAAAACATCCCGCTGTGAGAGGCGGGGGGGAGGCGGAAGAACTGAGGACCAGAAAATGAGGGTAATCACTAATCAGGGTCAGAGTCGTCTGCTCCCACGAATGGGTTAAAAGACTTGCGGAAATAAGATAAACGAGAAAGTCTTTGAATGAGGACGACGCGAGTGTTCCGTAGGGAGGTCAACCCCATTAGGATGCAGTAGAGGAGTCGAGGGCCTGGTTGCCGACCGCCCGAATGCTAAGAGTAGTAGTCCGAGAATTAGAAGCAGAGGTCGTAAGCCGAAAAGTAGCAGCAGCCATAGCAAACAAAAAGGAAGCTTCATCCCCCGCGCGCATCCAGCCGCCACCGACTCCAACAAGGAAAAGGCGAATCGTGGGCATGCTCAGTCCCACCGCCAATAGATGTCACGCAGGGGAGATACACCCATACCCAGTCACCGTGCCTAAAAGGCGGCCACTCTCATCTAACGCGCGGTGAAAGATGGCAGGGACAAGGGTGAAGGACAACCACCTCCCTCACCCAAGGTCCAAGGAAAAAATCGAGTCAAGGTGCAAAACAAAGACAAATGCGAAAAAAAAAAAGCCAGAGGGATTGGGGGAAAGGAGAAAGAAATATAAGCAGGAGATCAGCTGGGTCCCTAGCCGGGTCCAATGGTCCACGAAGGCAGAGAGAGAGAGAGAGCCCTTACATCGAAGGAAAATGCATTCCCACATTGGCCACAGAGGGACGCGCCCTATAGCTCCAGACAAAGCAAAGGGCACACAACTAATAGAGCACTATAACAATATCAATGATGCAGTTGAAAGCAATGAAAACTACGATGTCATATACACGGATTTTGCTGAAGCCTTCGACAGGTGTAATAATGGTCTAATAGCAAGTAAAGTGAAACATATGGGAATAACAGGCAGTAGAAAAATGAATCTACAACTTTCTCAGAGAACGTCATCAAGTCATAAAAAATTAGAGATGTACCGACTAGTCGGTAGTCGGCCTATTCAGCCGACTATTCGTAGTCTACTATTATTGGCCGACTAGTCGGCTTAGTTGCTAAATGTTTGCTAAATATCTAATTTATCATTATCAGTAAAAAACCTAGCCCATTTTATTTAAGTTTCCTTTCGAAATAATTTACACACAATTTTCAGGAATTGTTTAATTTTGCAAGCATTGAATTTGTAAATGTTGTTACATAAGTTACATTAGCCTCGTAAACGTCTTTTTTCTGTGTTGTAAATATAAACATTTTGTTGTTGATGCTGTCTAACTAACAATAAAATATTTGTACAAATAAACTTGCATCCGACTCTGGCTCCGATTCCTTAGTTCGTATTGCTGGATCTGTCTTTCAACCAAGGGTGAACACAATGCATTTTATTGTCAATACTCGGGCAAATAATATTCTATTATGGTGAAATGACTGATATCGCCATTCAAGCATGCATTAAATTTATATGAAACATATACCAAGAGCTCTAAATTGCATATGCATTACAGATATATTTAAATAGAAATTAGAAAGTGTGTAGCAGCCACGAAATTAAAATATTTTTGTCCGCAAACCAAAGAAAGAATAAGTTCTTGGAGTGGGTCGCTTTTGAAAGCCGACTAGTCGGCAGTCGGTACATCTCCAGTAAAAACCCTAATGGAACCTAACCTGAAAAAGTAGGTCGTACAAAAAAAAAAAAAATTTAAAAAAAAAAAATAAATAATAATCAGACTTATTTACAAAATTCGATTTAATTGTTAAAATCGACGTATTACCCGCCAATAGCATGAAGTTTTATCAATTTATGGTGAGTGGTTCAAAAGTAATGGCATGGATTTTCATTGGACCTTTCGTCTACACTTGTGACCTTGATCTCTGATGCAGGCCCCCGCGCCCAGTCTTGCTCAAGACACATCGTTATGACTAACCATACACCTGTGGAGTTCCAGCAATTTATGTAGAGCGGTTCAAAAGTTATGGCATGAACCTCCATTTGACCTCTGACCGTTTTAAATTAATCCATATATGTAAAGCGGTTCAAAAGCTATGACATGGACCTCCAGTTGACCTTTGACCCCTATTTCTGACCTTAACCTTTGATGCAGGGCTCCGAGTCTTGCTCAAAACACATCATCTTAAGATCATTCATGCGTGTGTGAAGTTTCATCATCATTTGTAGAGTGGTTCAAACGAGACGAAAGTGTGACGGACGGACAGACAGACGCAATCTAGTATGTTCCCTCCAAATTTATATGGTTAGGAGCACAATAAAGAACAAAAATGTTTAAAGTGCAGAGATCAGTATTTAAATAAAATTTCCCAACTGAAACGAGTCTCTCGAATTAATTATATGAACTAATTATATCTTTCGTATATTATTTCAAAAAAGAATAGGTCCAGCAGCATTCTCGAACTGTTTAGTTTACATGATTGATTTACAATAAAACGTTCACTTGCTTTGAGCTAATCACCAGATTTTAGAATTGCAGAAAGTTTCCTTTTTTTTTTAACATTTGGGCGGAAAAAATAAAATAAAGTAAGTAAAAGTACAGGCTTACGCTGAATTTCCATTCTGAATCGTCTTCAGTGAAAGAGGAAACCAGTCTCTTGGAATTATTTGAAAAATCTGCGAATCGCATATGAAGACCTTGGGCTTGAAAACTTGTTTCCATCTGAAAGAAGACAATAAAATTGCATGACTAACCCAAAAATCTCGAAGTCTTAAGGATACGACTACGTAGGTCATAACATTCCAACGTGAGTACTGGGAAAAGTCATATGTATTATTAAAAGCACGTAAACTTGCTTTTATAATTCCAATTTTCTAATGTATAGGGTGTCCCAGAAGTCCCTATCTAGTTTGCAGGAATAATACTAAGGAAAATAGAAGAAAACAGCCATATATGTGTGTATGCACAGGGTGTTTCAGGTCGACCCTAGAAATATGGAAATTGGCGGAATTTGTAGTTTGTATTTGAAGTGTGTGTCAGTAATTCCGTAACTAATATGAAGCGTTTCTCCATATTAGTTACGGAATTACTATGACAAACTTCAAATACAAACTACAAATTCCGCCAATTTCCATATTTCTAGTGTCGACCTGAAACACCCTGTATATCAAATTCAGGTATTAGCTTCGGCATGAGCATTATCAGTCTCTGCATGTCTGTGGAGTTATTTTCACAGCTGCGACCTTTTTTCTTTGCAGAGGCTACAGTGACAGGACCAGGTTATCTTGACATGCTTCAGCAATTCTTAAGAGCTCTAACTTTTTTCGGATGACATTCTCAACACGGTTGTGTTTCAACAAGATGGGGCTCCTTGTCATTTGGCAAACATCGTTTTCATTACCTCAATGAACGTTTTCAAAATCGCTGGATTGGTCGTGGTGGAAACACGCCGTGCGGGAGCAAGATTTCAGGATCTCTTGATTTCTTTGCATGGGGGTTTTATAATGTCTGAGGTGTAAAAAAACAAGTGGCAAACCTGAAAGATTTGCGAAACCTCATTGCTGCTGCCACAGCGGGTAAAATAACTTCAGATGCTGGTGAAGGTCTTCCGTGGTGCAGCTGTCAAATTTAAGATATTATGACACTGATGGTGCTCATGCCGAAGCTAATACCTTAATTTTATATATTTATATATATACACACACATGGTTATGCTGTTCTTTTATTTTCCTTATATTATTATTATTATTATTATTATTATTATTATTTCGGCAAAATAAATAGGGGCTTTTGGGACACCCTGTATTTGCTTTACATACAAAATTTTTCTTACTCTTTAGCTCCAATGAAATTTGCTTTACTGTTTTCAGCTTTAATTTTCCTTTTAACATTTTTTATTCGAGAAAACGAAAGTGAAACAATATTTAGTTAAAAACATTTAGAGGAAGCAAATTATTTATTTTAATGTCCACATTCGCATCAAGGTAAGAAGGGAGCAGACTTCGCTTTGCAAATGCAACATGCGAAGCACAGCATCTGGAGGTGACTATGATCCGTCTTCACTTAAAACAGTAAATGAATATTCATTGCAAACAAAAACTCTAATTTTATTAATTTTCTTTGTAGTATTAATTAATGATTTTGGTTTGCCTTTGAAGAGCGTTTCATGGCTCGATCAGTTAGATGGCCTGAGTAGTGGGTTCGAATCCCAGTACTACCTGCAGCTGGGCGGTTGACTTTTCTGTACCTTACGTTACGACGAAGCGGCAGGCCGGTCAACCCCTTTTAATTAACCCTATAACTGCTCCATTTCAATGCCATCATTGAATAAGTACGCTCGGTTTCAGTGATCGAAAGAAAACCCAAATCGAGTATATTCGATCAGAGCACCGCTGGAAATTATGAGAAGAATCTAGTATAGTCGATAGCAGTGAAAGGGTTAACCGACTCCTGCAAAAGGTAGCCCAGGCTCGGCCCCTAATCCCCATTTCCTTGGCAGATATGAGACATGGATGTTACCTTTGAATATTTTGCTTTGTATATGAATACCTGAATACCACTACAAGGATTAAATATTTTCTCATATATATATATATATATATATATATATAAAAAGATATGGCTATCAACGAAACTTATATTATAGAGGATGGAAAAAAGTCTAAGGATTTTATACATACAACTACTTAGTTAACATTATCCAGATAAATATTCAAATGATGAAGCAAAAACAAAAGTAAGAATTTTATTCATCAAAATATTTTGTTAAATTATAAGTTAATCCTCAAAGAGCTCTTCATCCGCTATGATACATTAGTGAATTTTCTCTGTGAAACTATTCATTGTTGTTCTTAACAAATCGAGTGGAATCCTTTTCAGTTGTTCATCTATTCTGCGGCCAAGGGCATTCACATTTGGATACATAAAACCACGAGTGTAGAGTTTGTCACGCAAATAAACTCAAAGCCAGAAATCACATGGGGTTAAATTAGATCTGGCTGGCCACACGATGGGACCTCGCCGCCCAAGCTATCTTTCTTCAACGTTGGTATCCAGATGGGTTACGTCGTATCGTAACACCGCTTCCCGTTGATCAGCGAAGTTAAGCGACATTGGGTTGGATAGTAGTTGGATGGGAGACCGTCCGCTGCGTCCAGACTAAGTAGCGACCCGTGGTTCGGGTGCCACATAAAGCTGTAGGTCCTCTCCGTCATATGCCCTAAGATGTTGCGAAGGAGGTTAAACAACCTATGGAAAAACTAAACACGCCTACAATATGGTATCATATATGGTACCTTTATTTCTTAATTAAATACAAATTAATTCATTGAATTAAATAACTTCAAAATTGTCTCTGGATTGGCGACATAGCCTAGTGTGAATGAAAATAATTGCCATACATAGAACCCCATATGTAGGCATTGGGCCTGCATAACAAGAAAAACGAATTATTTCTTATCAAAATTTTCCATTGCTGACTCAGGAAAATTACTTCGAGAAGAATTAGACATCTGGGACTTTGTAAAGTCAGTGAATTCTTAAGAAAATTTATATTAGCTCACCGGAGCTGCTTAATTACAGCGATGCTTTAAGCGAGGGAGACGTACTTAATCTTCCTGCAAGTTCTGAGTGAATACCAAGTAATATAAACCTAATAACTCAAAAGGATAGGCCTATTCCTTCAGGTATTTACGTGTAGTGAATGCCCATATTAATTAAACCCAATAAACTCGTTGCGTAACTCCATCGTCTACGGCCCTACATCGAGAGAGAGCCGGGCGCCCTACAAACAGAAGCGAGGCCCAACGAAATAATAAGGTATGGTAATTTCCTTTACCATTAGGCAGCGCTAAAAAACCGAAGGCAAATAAATTTAACATTAACCAAAAAAAAAACTACTTAACGAGGTCCTTTGAAGACCTCCACAAACAACTTTTTAACAAAAAAATGTGGGGTTTTTGTCGTTAACTCTCCACCGACATCTACTGGAAATTTCCAGTGGATGTGAGTGACGGCGATAAACCATAACCCTATATCATTTTTTTAAACAACCCAATCATTACAACTGGTATCCAGAATCTCACGGGTAGCTTCAGAATAATGTGGCGGCGCTCCATCATGTTGATAAAGCCAATTCCTGCCAACACCATTAGTAAACAGCGGCAAAACTTTCTCTCTCAACACCTGGCAATAGCGTTTTCCATCCATCGTATCTCCCGATATGTCAAAGGAAACGAGTCCTGAATAACCAATGCACTGCCAAACTGTTAGTGTAGCCGTTTAAGCGGGTTTACCCAATCGTATTTCCATTACTCGTTAAACTGAAGAGAGACGATCATTCATCTGAAAATTTGATCTTTCGAACGAAATCTGGATCACTGTTGAACTTTTCTCTCATTGTTTCAGCAAACTGTAGCCGTCTGTCGGAATCATCGTCGTATATGAGCTGAGAGTAAATGGGTTTATAATCGTGGTACCCCTGTGATTTCAATATTTTTGCTACTGAAAATATGGAAATACCCAATTCCTATGCGATTTTCCTCAATGAAATTGTTGAATAGAGTTGAAAACTGGCCAGGACATTTTCTTTGTTGTTAACTGTCGCCATTACTGGCCTTCTGCTTCTTGGACGATCTTCTACCAGGCTCCCTGTTTCTAAAAGTTTGAGCTTCCAGTATCGAAGAGTGGTTGCATTTAGTGGTGGTTTATTATATTTTTCTTGAAATAAACGCAAACTTTCTTCACAATTATTATAAAAAATAGCCCACAATACAAGATACATTTTTTCTTCACTGCTGTATTCCATCCTTACTGACATGGCAGTGAATGGGGGCTAGGCCCTAGGGCCTTCCTATTCTAACCTAGGGTCATTCCTGGCCTTGTATAGTTGCTTTGTAAAGTACCGCATACACTGCAGTGATATTGGAATTTATTTATTATTAACAAATTATTTGCATGTATAAAATCCTTAAAGACTCTTCTCCCACCCTGTACAAGATGAATTTTTAGGCCTAGAGGGTTAAAAAAAAAATTTCTTAAGAGTCCAGCTGTAAACCTTGCTATTTGATATTGTATCTGAGAGAAGGATTAATAAATGAAGTGCTGTGCATCATACTTGGAAGGAAACAATCCAGTACGGAATGAGTGCGCAAAACACAGCCAAGAGCTTCCCTAAAGCACTGACATCATCCACAGCACCCTCGTGAAAAGAACCCCCATAACGAATTTTGGCTCTGTCGAGAAATGCTGGTTCGACGTGCAACGGACTACAATAAAGAAGGAAAGAATTAGCTGCGTTTTTATCACTGACTGATATGATGGGAAGTATACTACTAGCTAAATGTTACAGTTTCACAATGGGAAATGATACTAGTTTTCTATTATATAGTCTTCCTCTGTCCAATATCTGGTTAAGGTAGCATCTGAAACCCAAGAAGGGGATAGGCGTGAACTTCCAGTCACCAACAAACTAACTGACCCAACTGAACCCAAGACTGCAGCGGCGAGAGTCAGAACCCAGGACCCTCGCATTCCATGTCTAATCCCTAACCTAACCAAATGCACCAAGGAAGTCCACAGTCTACATAATATCCCCTGTAAAATTATTAAAAAAAAAATGATGTTGGTTAACGTTTGCTTGGTCATACACTATTTTTATATTTCAGTCTGAGAAGCAAACTTCATTAACAAAAGATAGTGAGGCCCTTACGCCCCATACCATACTTTATAAGTTCTACAATTAATTCTGGGCTTATATTCTTGAGGTTTTAATGAAAACAGACCATAATTTTAGTGGCAAAACAATAAAATAAAAATTAAAGAATGACCTAATTTGCTTCTCAAAATATGCATGAAAAGATAATATAAAATTAATAAAAAACAGCAACCTATATTTGCGAACTTGACCTTTAATGCAAGGACCTCATTCTTGTTCGCAACACATCGTATTGCGATGATGCACGTTTAGCAAGGTTTATCAATATGGGTTGAGAGGTTCAAAAATTTTGGCACGGTCGTAATAAATTTTAAGTTTGAAGGCTCATAATTTCCTTCAGATCAGTCGGATATTTAGTTGAAACTCTGTGTTAATGTAAATAGTTTCTTTTTATTCACTGACAATCTGTGACTTCAGTAAATTAATTTTTTCTTAGTGTTTCATAACGTGAAGTGAACAAAAACACAAACTATTTTATAAAATGAAACTTATTCATCCTGAGGCCGTGAAACAAAGTGAAGAGACATTCAGTTTTAACCGATTTAATTAAGAGTTTATCATTGGAAAAGGTTAATTTTTCTTTTAAAGACTACTGGATGGTGAAAACGTGAGAAGAAACAACCGATGACGTCACAAGGCGGATTCCACCAAAAACTTGGTTTCATTCTCATCTTTATTAGTTGTCATCTGGTTCTATCTCGTGGTGCCGTGAAGTGGTAGTGTTAATAATATTAATAAAGGGTGATCCAGAGAAATGGGACCCAAAAGAAACCCCTGTAACTCTTAAAGTATAAGTCCTTTTATAAAATCATACGCATCATTCGAAAGAGGATAGTTACAAGTTTGTACAGGAGTGTGTAGGT
The DNA here is from genome assembly GCA_023014485.1 of Bathynomus jamesi. Lineage (NCBI taxonomy): Eukaryota > Metazoa > Arthropoda > Malacostraca > Isopoda > Cirolanidae > Bathynomus > Bathynomus jamesi. The sequence goes on along the minus strand of JAJOZX010007325.1, from coordinate 24,452 downwards.
TTTGACAATACAAGACAAGATAAGATACAAAACAAAATAAAAGTGTTAGTTAAAACTAACCCTTCAAGATGACTGCATGGACTGTGGAACAGCTGCGTTTCATAACTGAGCAATATTATGAGCATGGAAGAAGTGTAGTTTCAGCTCTTAGAAGGTGATTTTGACATCTGAAATTTTGTCTTGAAAGATCTTTGAGCTGAAACTACACTTCTTCCATGCTCATAATATTGCTCAGTTATGAAACGCAGCTGTTCCACAGTCCATGCAGTCATCTTGAAGGGTTAGTTTTAACTAACACTTTTATTTTGTTTTGTATCTTATCTTGTCTTGTATTGTCAAAACCAATACAATCCTGTACAAACTTGTAACTATCCTCTTTCGAATGATGCGTATGATTTTATAAAAGGACTTATACTTTAAGAGTTACAGGGGTTTCTTTTGGGTCCCATTTCTCTGGATCACCCTTTACAATTATCATTATTATTTGTTTAATACCACGAAAGCTGTTATTAAAGGTTACTGGCGCACTAAGTAAGTCAATCTTAGCTGAAGTAGTAACCCCGTGATCGTGAAGGTTCCCACGTAGGTTGCATGGGTCCAGCTCAGGAGCAGAACCAGAACAAAAAAAGGTTACTAGAACAGCTAGACCAGTGGTTCCCAACCTTTTTGAGGCGATGGCTCACTAGAGCTGATTCGAATAACTCGTGGAAAAAATAATGTAAATATTGTTATATGCCAATAATAATTTTATAAAATGACTAAAATTATACTACTTCTAAATTTGAATTTGATTTTTAAAAGGTATGCTATGACCAACCTCCATGGCCCACTGGTTGGGAACCAGTGCGCGAGACCAACTGCTACCCAACCCAGTCAGTCAGTGGTTCTCTTAATACAAATCTAAAACTGTTATTCACAGACTTTATGTTGAAGCAAATTTTGCACGTTTTAATGACAAACCCCGAAGACTGATTGGAATATGCTACTAATTTGAACATCAACTCGCACTATAGTAAAAACAGCTTAGGCTCAATAAAATCTCACCAGCTACAGTCTGGCCACCCTTATTTTAATACAGAGGCTAAGACTAGAGTAAAATCAACGTTTCACTCTGACATTCACAGTCCAAAATAATTATGGACTTACCCTCAACAAGTTAAAATATTAAACTTATTGTTTAAATTTATGTTCCTAAAAACTCTTAACTTGGTCACTAGACTGACCTCAAATTAGGGTTTTGGCGGTTGTACCTCCAGTGCCGAATATTGGCTTTTATGGCTTCAATCACAATTTTAATGATATCCCGCAAGAGGCTTCCTTCTGAACAGGCGATGTAATACCAGGGGTACGCGCAAAGAAACAGGACCAGGGCAAGACATAAACAAACTGAAAAATTGAAGACCAAACAAATCAATTGCAATGAAGCATTTACATTAAATGGTAAATTTGAGGCCTTTAGGATTTCAAATTCAGTTTTACTCAGCATTACTGATATAAATTCAGGATGTTATGAAAGGGTAGCTTTCAGTAGGTTTACAGATAAAAAACCTCCCCACATTATGAACAAATAATGTTAGATCATTTCACGTTTCGTGAAGAGTACATAATTTTGACTAGTTCAAAGGTGGCCAACCATTTTCCACAGTCGGGCTAAAAATTAAAATAAAATAAATGTCGAGTACTACAGGCAAAATATTTATTTTAATAAAAAATACATAAATATATAAACCTTGATTTAACTTTACTTGTTCTAATGCTATCCGCATTAATGCTATTACTTGTTCTAATGCCATCCGGTCTTTCAGAGGGTATCGTCGCCATCCAACTTCTGACTCCCACTCAGCTTATATTTCTTCCCGGAATCGTGCAAAATCTGTTGTTCGACTCGCCAAAAATTCCTTCATCCTACAAAGATGTGAAAACCTATCCAATTCTAATTCTTCTTGCTCTTTCTGGCATCTAGCTAAGAACCTCAACAACAACTTTACTACTTCTTTCCCTCCTTTTCCATTCCAATGGCTCAGTTGCCGTCTCTTCTGATTAAGCTGAACTTTTTACTCAAATTTTTGCCTCCAACTCAACCACAGACGATACCTTGGCCAGCGAGATCACCAGATTTAACCCCTTTAGATTTCTTTGCATGGAGCTTTATCAAATCGCACGTCTATCAGACGAAGATTACGAGTCTTGAAAACTTACGTACACGTATACGAACTGCTGCAGATAACATAACCCCGCAAATGCTCCAGAATGTGTTTAGAAATGCTGCGGAACGATTTGAGCTGTGCAGGGATACTGATGGGCGTCACGTCGAATCCTACTCTTAATTATTTAATAAATGTTACCACTTTATCATTTTATGATTGAATTCCATATAAATTCCAAGTGCTTCACAAAAATAGATCCTGACTTTATGTACACCCTGTATATATATATATATATATATACTGTATATATATATATATATATATATATGAAAATTATTTCACGAAAGTGACACGTGAAAAATATATATATATATCCACAAGGAAAAAGAAAAATGATTCCAAGGCCTTTCGTGTATTCAGAAGTACACCTCGTCAGGGAATGTACTTCTGAATACACGAAAGGCCTTGGAATCATCATTCTTTTTGTGGGTTTGTATCATTTATTCACTTCACATGTTTAATTGTGAAATTCATCCCATATATATATATATATATACACCTCATCAACCTCATTGCAGTTTCATGCGTTGGTCTCTCTTCACACGAAGGTCAAGCTGGTGGCCACACCTCTAGGCCTGGCTTGGTGGAGAAGCGAGTTGCTCTCTTGTGCTCTACACCGCACATAGCCAGGTACACCCGGTTCATCTGGTACCGTCTTGAGTCAGGTATCTAGTCTTCTCTTGAAGACTTCAACTTTGACCCCTGTAACGTTTCTGAGGTCCTTTGGAAGCTGGTTAAAATGTTTTGGCCCCCTGACAACCAAGCTATTTTCATTCAGTGTTGAGGAGGTCCCTTGTCAGGCCTTTAGTTTGGGAACACTACATATTCTGCCTTTCTTATTTTCCACCACTGTTTGGATGGTAATTGGGTTTAGTTTGAGGTTTGGTACTAGTTTTTCGATCAGTTTCCATATGTAGATAATGGTGTACTTCCTCCTCCTTTCCAGGGAGTACAGATTTAGTTTACGTAGTCTTTCCCAGTAGTTGAGTTCTTTGCAGCCATCAATCTTGGCTGTGAAATGTGTGCGCGTTTCCTCTAGTTTATTAATTTCTTCCTTTTTACATGGAGACGTCAAAACTGAGCAGTATTCAAGTTCTGGTACGATCTGAAAATAAAAACCCACTCTAAAGGACAGAGTTTATTTCCACGACAGTTTCAATGCCCACTGGCATCCTCCTTGGGTGGATCCACCCGAGGAGGATGCCAGTGGGCGTCGAAACTGTCGTGGAAATAAACTCTGTCCTTTAGAGTGGGTTTTTATTTTCATATTTTGACCTTCACATAGAAAAAAGTGAAGTTTTTTGCATTTATTCTGGTATGATCACTGTTCTCAGCAGGGGAATCATTAGTCTTGTCCCTCCTTTTGAATGTTCTTAGCACCTGTCCCGCGACTCTCTCTGCTTTGTTTATTGCTATCTGATTTTGTCTCTCAAATTTGGCATCATCGGTCATTATTACCCCCCAAGTCGACTGCTTTCGTGCTTCTCTGAATTTCCTGTCTATCTGGAGCATAATATGCAGTCTGTTTGATTTCCTCTCATTTCTACCATATCTCAAGAGCTGAAATCTCTCGGAGTTAAATGTCATATTGTTGTCTTCTGACCATTTGTATATTTTGTTTGTGTTCCTCTGCAATGCCTCCACTTCATTTGCATCGCTGATTTTTCTGCTGATGTTTGCATCGTCTGCAAATGATGTTACTATACTGTTGCTGTTAACTCCACTGTCTGTCTGTTAGCATGATAATGAACAGGAGTGGGACCAACACTGTAGCTTGTGGCACTGAGCTGCGTACTTCTGATTCTGATAATGATACACCTTGAATTTTGACGACCTGTAGTCGTTCTCTGAGGAAGTTATAGATCCATTTTCCCACTTTGCCTGTTATTCCCATATGTTTCATTATATGTGCTATTATACCATGATCGCACTTGTCGAAAGCTTTAGCAAAATCTGTGTATATGACATCATAGTTTTCATTGCCTTCAAGTGCATCTAGGATATTGTTATAATGCTCTATAAGTTGTGATAAGCACGATCTTCCCGATCGGAATCCATGCTGATTTTCATTGAATCTTTCCAGTGTTTCCAAGAATTCATAGATTTTCTCTCTGACTATTCTTTCAAATATATATATATGTTAACCCCTCCGTCTATGGCCCTGGGGTGGTTCGGATCGACGGGGGTTCTGGTTTAGGAGGCAAGCAACGGATGTGTGACTTGAAGTGGTTTTCTTCTATGTTACTCTCCGAGTTCTTCTATAGTGGCTCGGAGGACTCTGGTAGATTTGCAATCTAAATGCTGAAGGTTCCGGATTCTTCTTATAGCGTATCCGGAAAGTTTTCTAAGTTTTTCTGAAGAGAGCAAGGCTCGAAAGATAAGGTAAAAACTTGAAAACTTTCTGGATACGCTATAAGAAGAATCCGGAACCTTCAGCATTTAGATTGCAAATCTACCAGAGTCCTCCGAGCCACTATAGAAGAACTCGGAGAGTAACATAGAAGAAAACTACTTCAAGTCACACATCTGTTGCTTGCCTCCTAAACCAGAACCCCCGTCGATCCGAACCACCCCAGGGCCATAGACGGAGGGGTTAACAGTCTGGCGACCCTGCATCAGGATAAAAATCAAGATGACCCAAACACATAGAAGATATTGGCATAACAGTCTGGCGAGTCTGTAGCCAAGAGTTTAACAAGTGGCGACCCTTTAACCAGGATCCTCACGACTCCAGGATTCTTCCAGTCTTCCAGACTCTGGAACCAGAACCAACACCCAGTTGACCGGCGTGTCACGACTTCTAGTTCATCACATCCACCCTTGAACCGGTGCGTTATGACTCCAATTTCTTCACGCCTACTTTTCATCTAGGAACAAGTGGCCAGCCAGACACGTCTTCAGGACACACCTCAAAGGATTTTGCCGTAGGAATCTTGTTAAGTACAAAACTTTTAAAAAAAAAAAATTTCTAAACATCTGAAAAGTCATTATTATTAACAATTAATATTTAGTATTGAGCCAGAATTAACAAAAAACAGTGAACACTTCAGACACCAGTGATACACTCTTTTTATTGAAAACAGTATTGTCACAGTTATTTTCACAGTTATTTTTACTATTCTAGTTAGTATAGTATAATTTTATTTAATGTACCAAACATAGTATTACCATACCATCACGTACATTTGAGTGAAACTTTGTTTACATTTTTATTTTTGTTTGCAATCTTTTCAAATTTTCCCCGAGTTAGGCAAATTGTTGTGCATTATTTTTCTTAGATAGTGTAGTTAGGAAAACCCCTTAAGTGATCATTCCATGAATTAAGATCGGTCAAGCAGACCTAATTAGAACATTAATAAGAACCTTCACATAAGAAACGAACCCGCTCAGAATCCGAGCTCAACGGTCGACCCCCATTGTCACCAAAACGAGGCCGACCCCTTCGCCCACCAACACAAGTATCCACACAACTACCCCCAGCTCCGTATAACTTAAGGCGTAGAAATGAATAAAATTGTCCCCCTTATAATTTTCCAAATTATTTACTCTTGTAGACCTAGCATTAAAATTTCTACCGGAGTTGTTATAGAAAAACTTGCAGAAGGTACATTTTTGAAAGGGCATGCAGACCTTTATATAAATTTGCAACCCCCTGCTAGAATTAAAATCAATCTCCTTCAGATACAAACCCAATTAAAAACGTTTGAAAGTAAAGTCCAGAATTCTTTCCAAGGAAAAGATCAGATTAGTCGCGTTCTGTTAGAAAATACCCTCGAAAATATTCAAACTACAGCACGCACCCTATCAGAAATATTAGCCTTACCATGGATACAAACTGAAACTAAAAATTCAGAAAACTTTAACCAAAGAAGTAAAAGGGAACTGATAGATATAGGAGGGAAACTGTTCAAAGGTTTATTCGGATTAGCAACTGAAGAAGATATTAAAAGAATTGAACTTAAATTGAATCTCTTCGCGCGAAATCGACAATATAATGGACACATGTTAGAACAAACTATTAGGTCATTACACGAAAACAGCTTCCTCCACTCCCTTTCGGACAGATTCACATACCTTGAATCCATGTTAGCTCAATACAAAGAACACAAAAGATATATAGAATTAATAGAGATAATGAACCTACAAGTAACCCTAATCGATAAATACTTACAACGAATAACTACGATTCATTCCAAGGTTTTGCGTGCAACCCAGCTAGCCCATGGAAAAATCACTCTTTCCACCCTAATACCATAAGAAATACTCGTCCTTGATTCACACCCCCCAGTCACAATTAAAATTATCACCCATATTCCCACTCAACCACACTAATTACCCTCAATTTCTAGAATACACCTGGACTGTACATGGACCACGCCCCTACACATACCTCATAATTATACCATTTTTCGATTTCCTCACTTATGACGTATATAAATTTCACCCTTTCCCAACACCCTACCAAAATAACTCTAATGTCTATCGATTGTATTTACCCACCGTACCACCTTACCTTTTCCTCACCAAAGATCTATCAGCTTATTCTATGATGTCAGATAGCGACGTCCGGCATTGCCGATTCCCGCAACCAAATAAACAATTCATCTGCCCTCCACTCAAACCAGTTATTCTTCCAACTACTAGATCTTGCTTTATCGATTTAATTCGTGACCGGCATGCCCCCGTATGTTCATTTAAAAAATTTCATTCCCCTAAAACCATCCAACTACGAATTGGACCAGACATCTGGGTTTCCTTCGCGAACAGGACTTCCGCTACCCTCGAGTGTCCATCGAATTATTCCCTCATTACAATCCCTATGGTTATTCGGCTACCAATTGGTTGCTCCTTGCGTTCAAAAGCCCTCCAAATATACAACCCGTATAAGGTTACCCTTAATAACTCATACCCATTTCCGTCGCAAATTAAATTTAAACCCGTCATAGAGATCTTAAATCTCTCCATAAAACCTGTAACCATCCTAAACGAACTACATGCCCCTGAATGGAATGATCAATTGAGCCGGTTTAAAATTTCTGATGATAACCAAAATAATCTCTTACAAATACTACAACCGGTAACCATTTTCTCAACATCTGCCGTTAGTATCATTATTGTATGTGCTATTATCCTCGGTATATTTGTGGTGAAAAGATCATTCTGGGAACAAAGAAAACCAAGTGACACAGAACATGAAACTATTTATGCACGACCAAGAGTGCGTACCCAGACCACGTGAACTAGACTTAACCACCCAACTTATGTTGTATATATAAATCTGTATTATAAAACCAATAGTTATCATCTAGTTAGCATTAGTTAGGCTGTTACGTTATTATATTAATATCATTCTAGAGGGAAGAGCCCTGTAAAAATGAACCATAAATAATTCCCATATTCCTATATTATCTTATCCTTCATGTAATTCTTGTATTCATTTATATAGTCTCTGTATCCATTATAAGAAAAAGTATCCATTTTAAAAATTCATGTGTTATATGGTTCATGTATTTATATAATTCTGTATATTCTTATTATTTAACTTTATATAATGCCTATACTCATATGTATGTATGTGTGTGTATTCATTTTTACATAAGGACCAAAATCGCCCAACGCGAGTTTGGATAAAATTTTTGATTTGCTTTCTACTTTGCTAAATAATTGGTGACCTGTTGTTTTTTAAATCTCATAATCATTTTTTTAGATTTCGCTTAATAAGGAATCCTGTTTAAGCTTTGCAATGTTCACATTTTGTATACTCTCTCTTTCGTTATAAACAATGAGATCATGTCTTGCCTAAGCATTAAAATTGTACATCTTAAACCTTAAAATTTCACTCATATGCATATTTTAGTGTAAAGATGCATAGTCTGATTTCCACTTTTAGTTAACTTGGCAGATCATGATAACATCAGATCTGAAAAGTCGTGGTTTAAGATAAAAATATGGTTTCATCTTCAAATATTTTGTTTACTCGTTCAAGCCTTACCACAGCTAAAAAATTTACTTATTTTTAAATATTGTGCAAAAATAATACAGCCTTCTTAGCATTTAATAATAATAATGTTAGCAGTTTTTGGGTATATAAACCCATTAAAATTATTCCATTGGCATTCAGAAGCTAATTCAGAGGCTGAGCACTACCTGTACATTTTAACAGTAAAATTACAGTTGAAGCTAGTTTTTACCTTATCCTTCGAGCCTTGCTCTCTTCAGAAAAACTTAGAAAACTTTCCGGATACGCTATAAGAAGAATCCAGAACCTTCAGCATTTAGATTGCAAATCTACCAGAGTCCTCCGAGCCACTATAGAAGAACTCGGAGAGTAACATAGAAGAAAACCACTTCAAGTCACACATCCGTTGCTTGCCTCCTAAACCAGAACCCCCGTCAATCCGAACCACCCCAGGGCCATAGACGGAGGGGTTAACATATATATATATATATATTTTTTATCTTCAAAGTATGACCGCTCATGGCCACCAAAAGAAAGGTGGATAGCAGAGCGAACATAAGACAAAAACTATGAAACAGCTAGCGGAAATGAATAATAGACGGAAAAAAAAAAATCTAAAAATCATAGCGGAATCACAGCCGGTAAAGAAGTCGGGAACGAAAGAGAAAGGAGAACCCGGTTACCAAAAAGTAGGGACCTTCAGATAGAATAGCGCCAAGCCTATCACAAGGCCCGACGCTCACCAAAAGGGGAAAATACTCTGCGTGCATCGCAGAGTAAAGCGGACACTCCACCAGGAGGTGGACAACTGTAAGTGGAACGTTACAATTGGGACATCGGGGCACCCAATCCCCGGCCATCAAATAGCCATGAGTCAGGTGGGTATGGCCAAAATGGAGGCGGGCCAGAGCCACCTCCTTATAGCGCGACCGATGGAAGGAAGAGGCCCAACATCCCAATTTGGGTTTAATCTTGCAGAGTTTGTTATTTGTAGCGCCATCCCAGCGACTCTGCCACCGGGAGCGCAAAAACCTACGAAAACCAGGGATATAATCGGAAAAAGGGAGGGACACGGGTGAAACCTGTAGTCGGCACGTGGAACGGGCAGCTTGATCAGCAGCCTCATTTCCAGCTACGTTAACATGTGCAGGGACCCAGCAAAATACTACCTCCATGCCACCAGAAGTGACAAGGATATGGCACAGTAACTGGATACGTCGGACCAGTGGGTGGACGGGGTCGAAACACTCCAAGCCATCCATGGCACTGCGGGAATCCGAATAGAACAAACGACCCATCCGGATGCTCCCGCACCACCTCCAGAGCGCTCAGAATGGCATAGAGCTCCACCGTGAAAACGGAAGCCTCATCAGGGAGGCGGGTACATCGGGGAGCAAGGGCAGACGACTGGGGAACAGCCGCAGCCCCAACGCCCCCACGACCTCGAGCCATCTGTGAAGACCGCAACACATGCAGAGTGACACGCTGTATGCTGAAGGAACAGAGACCGAAGCAAGGCAGAGTCAGAATCGGCCCTGCGAACGGGGCGCAACGCCCTACAGCATGTAACAGGGGTGCTCTCCCAAGGTGCAACACCCTCGAAAGAGACCGGTATGACGGATGGAGGAGGCCCATACCATCGAGGAGGGAGGTCACCGTGTCGGTGAAATACCAACCCCATCCCGGCAGAACGCCCTCTCAACCACCTGGAACAGAGGAGAGTTGGGAAGACGGAGAATCCGGAGATAGTGCTTGGCAATGAGGAACGACCTCCGATCCTCCAAGGGAGGGATGTCGCACTCAACCTGCAGACTATCAACCGGAGAGGAGCGGAAGGCGCCAGATGACATGCGCAGTCCTCTAGAGAGGACCGGGTCCAGTATCCGAAGGGCCGTACGGGAGGCGGAGCCATACACCACACTCCCATAGTCTAATTTTGATTGTACCAGGGACACGTACAAACGGAGGAGTGTCCGCCTATCCGCGCCCCATGTAGTATGAGACAAATGTCCCAGCAAATCCAGGGTACGTCTTGTAGTCTCGCGCAGCCTGCGAAGGTGGGGAACCCAGCTCAAACGGCTATCGAAGACCATACCCAGGAAACGTACTGATTGAACGAGGGCCAGAGGCTGACCCCCGAGTGTAAGATTAAAGGCCGGGACGGCGCCGGAGCCCCGTCTCCTCGACGGAAGGAAGGCCACACACGAAGTCTTCGGGGAAGACAGCGTAAGGCCCACCGACGACGCCCAACGTTCAACCCGATTGACCGCGAGTTGGACTTGCCTCTCCACGAGGGGGGACTCGTCCCCGCGGCATAGACAGCCAGATCGTCGGCGTAGATGGAACAACGCACCGAGGGCGGGAGGGCCCCCGGTAGCGCAGACATGACCAGATTGAAGCAGGAGACGCTCAAGACACACCCCTGAGGCACCCCCTCCTCCTGAACATACAGGTCAGATAGGGCCGCCCCATTACGGACGCGGAAAGTGCGACGGCAGAGGAAGTTACGAATAAATGTGGGCAAAAAGCCCACAAAACCAAGAGACTTCAAACGGTCCATGACAACTCCCCGACGGGTCGTGTCATAGGCCTTTTGGACATCGAAAAAGACGGCCAGAACAAGATTCCGGCGGGAAAAGGCCTCCTGTACATCATGACCAAGGAGGAGAAGGGGGTCCAGAGTACCCCGAAATCGACGAAAGCCATACTGGGTCGGGGGTATAACCCAAGCGACTCCAGTGTAAATGAAAGTCGGACGGCCACCATTTTTCAAGGAGCTTGCATAAGCAGCTCGTCAAGGCAATAGGCCGATAGCCCGCCACCTCCGCCGGATCCTTCCCCGGTTTAGGTATCGGGACCACAATCGCCTCCCTCCAACGGGAAGGGAACGACCCCTCAACCCACATCAGGTTGAAAAGATCCAGCAAGAAGTGTAGGGCCATCGGGTGCAGGTTCCAAAGTCATACAGAATGTCATCAGGGCCAGAGGTGGAAGAACGGCGGGTTGCCAAGGCAGCCCGAAGTTCCCGCATCGTAAAGAGACGGTTATAGGGCTCGTTCCCAGGTGGCGGGAACGTAACATCTGACAAAGGACGATCCGCAGCTGAAGGCGAACGGGAAACCGCAGCAAAAGCCCCGGCCAGCCGATCAGCCACAGCAGTAGGATCTGAAAGGAAGCGGTCCCCGTCCCGAAGGACGGAGCGACGAGCAGGGACCGGCTTCCCCTCGATACTACGTACCTTCCGCCACACAGCAGCTGAAGGGGTAGACGAGGAAATGCCAGACACAAAAGCACGCCAAGAGGCCCGATGGGCCAACTTGAGAGTCCAGCGGGCGAAAGCCTTCGCCCGCCACATCTCAATCAAGTGGTCCGTGCGCCGGGTGCGGTGGAAGCGGCGCGTTGCCCTCTTCCTCTCACACACCGCCTGATGACATGCTGGAGTCCACCACGTGACGCTACGCGTCCGCGGGTTACCAGAAGATCGAGGAATACAGTCCTCCGCCTCGCCCATCACCACCTGCTCGAAGAACTCCAAGCTCTCATCCACAGAGCCAAAGTCCAACACCGAACGGGCAATGACGGAACGAGCTCTGAAGGATGGCCAGTCAGCCCGCGCCAGGCACCACCTCGGTCGAGACGAGACACCCGGCTGCGGTCCGACCGGCTCAAGACAGACTGGGTAATGATCACTGCCATAAGAGTCCCCCAACACCCTCCACGAAAAATCGAGTAAGGCATCGAGGGACACCAAGGAGAGATCAATACAGGTAGATGAACCCGTGGGTTCGTGGAAATAGGTAGGTTCGCCGGAATTGAGGCACGCGAAGGAAAGTTCCTCCATTAAGGAGAGCAACATACCAGCAACATTAGTCGACCGGACATCTCCCCAAGCCGGGTCGCGACTGTTAAAGTCCCCGAGGAGGAGAAACGGTCGAGGCAGTTGCAACACCAACTCGCGAACCGCGTCGCGAGAAGGAGGGTCATGGGGAGGAATATAAATCGAGCAGGCAGTGTACTGGCGATCTAAAAAGAGCCGCACAGCCACAGCCTGCAAGGAAGTACGAAGAGGCACACCTCGCGAGGGTAACGAATGATGACATAAATCGCCGCACCCCGCCGGCGTGTGTGCTCATCCGGGGTGCAAGGGAAACCAACATAGCCAGAGACGAGGGAGCCCCCGCGCAGCCAGGATAGTCTCCTGGAGACAAACGCAGGAAGGCCGCTCGCTCTCCAGCAGGGAGGCAAGGTTCTCCCAGTTAGCTAAAAGCCCCCTACAGTTCCAATGCAAAATGGAACTGTAAGGGGAAGGGGCATTATAAGAGCAGAGAAACAGAGAAATAGCCACGGACCAAGCTGAGCAGCAAACTCAACGGTCCGTAACCAGGGACGGAATCGGCTTCCCCGACTCACCCCGGACGGGGGGAGGTAGGGGCCACAGGGGGCAAGCCCGGGAGACGAGGATCCCGATTACAGGAGGCCACAGACTCCGCAGCTGCTCACCCGTAGTAGAACGAGAGTGGGAAAGTGGAACAGGGAGTTCAGAGGGGGGCTGGGGGAGAGGAGACGACGAGACGGGCCCAGCCGAAACCCCCGACTCCCCACCAGAGGTGGGGCAGGGAGAACCAGATGTTCGAGGGCTCGTCACACCAGACAAGTGCTGACGGGGGGGAGGAAAGATCCACCACAGGTGGGAAAGGTAGATCCAGGAGAGAGACCCGACCACTCTCAGCAGGAGCCGAAGGGAGAGAGACTCCATGAAGAAGGGCCAGGCCCCTCTCGACCGGGTCCACCGTGGGAACCGAGTCAGTAATCGAGGGTGTCATGGGGCGGTGTACCTCAACCGACACCCGGACACTAGTTGGGGCACCGGGAGGTGACGCCCCACCAGCCCTCCGTATAGGGGGGGGAGTCCCGAGCGGATTAGGAGCGGCGCGCCGCTTCCCCTCCGGTGAAGAAGGGGAAGCAGGGCGAGCAGTGGTCATGAACGGGTCTGGAGGACTCCGACCACGGTGACGCTTCCTCCTCCCCTTCGGGGCATCACCTTCCCCACCCGAGAGACGGGTAGGCAAGGATCCAGACCCCAAGGCCGGAGAGGGAGAAGGGGCACTTGTAGGCAGGGAATCAGACGTGGTGAGTGAGGCAGGGGGACAAGAAGGTCCCGCGGCGCCAGGAGGACCACCCCCCGGAACTTCCAGGGGGGCACCACTCCGGTAGGCGCCGGGGTAGCACGGGAGGGGCCCGAGGACCCGCCGGAGCCAAGAGCCGCAGCATAGGACAACCCCCGCCGCGGCTCCCGGTCACGGACCCTATCGCGCGCCTCCCGCGCACTAAGGAATTCGGTAGTCCTTAAGGACCGCACCTCGAATTCAAACTTGAAAACGGGGCAGTCCCGAGAGGAGGAAGGGTGGGCCCCCGAGCAGTTCGAGCACCGCGGGGGCTTCGTGCATGGGGGAGGGTGCGCAGGCCCACCGCAGCGGACACATAGCTTACCCTCACGGCGGCACGCAGAGCTAACATGGCCGAACCGGTTGCAGCCAAAGCAGCGAACTGGGTCAGGCACATACGGCCGCACCGAAAACTCGCACGACCGCGATCACCCATGCCCCAGAACACCTGGGCCGGAGGCACAAGGGAGTCAAAGGTCAGGAGCAGACGAGCGGACGGGGTAAGAGCACCATCCCGGCGCGACGAAAAGCGGAAGACCTTCGTACCCCCTGGGAGGCAAGATCCTCCTGCAACTCGCCAACCGGGATTGACAGCAGACGGGAAGCGAAAATGGTGCCCTAACAGCTATTCAGTTGCGGATGGGGAGTCACAGAAACCCTACAACCCAGAACATCCTGCAACTGTAGAAGGGACTCAGTCACCGCCGAAGAACGGGACTTCAAAAGAAGAGACCCATCCTTCAGAGGGCGGATATCATAACGGCAGGGAAGCCCCACCATCTTAAGACGCTGAAACACCCGTTCAGAGTTGCCCAGAAGGGAGCCAGCGGAAGGGCGGAGAACAAGGAACTTGTCCACCGGACAGAAATTAACAGCAGAGACAGGTCCATGTGTGACGGTAACCGAGAGTGGGCGAGAGAACAAAGGCCGCGAAGACTCCACCCTACAGCCACCACGAGCCCGGCCACGAGAGCCAGACGCCGCAGAGGAAGAGAGGGGGCCATACGGCTTTAAGGTCAATCCAGCGAAGGCAAAGGTCGCTGAACGACCAGAAGTAGAAGTCTTATCCAAATTCAAGGAGGGGATTGGTTTAGAAAGTGTACCCATAAACAATATAATTATAAGAAAGACAGCCTCGGACCCAAGGCAATTAACCAATCCGCTGCTGCATCCTTCAAGGCGCAGGCCCAACGTCCCGGGTAGCCCCCCCCAACCTGACTGTCGTTTTAAAAACAGCAGATTGGCTCTCCTGGAGTTTTGTCCATTAAGGGCCTAGCAAAGACCCAATCCAGATGCAGCAGCGGTCCGGGCGCCCATACCATCCCCAGAGCACGGCTCAGCCACGGAGCGATGCCCCCCAGCGGATGCACCCGATGACCCCAAAACTGCAAAAAATAAACAGAGGGGGTGGGAGATACTACAATTGACAGAGGCCCAAGACCGAGTCAAGACAAGAGAAATTCCGGAAGATACAAAAAAAGGGGAGAAAAAAAAAAAAAACGCAACTAGGTAACTCTTCGCCCACACCCCGCAAAGAGTTGGGGAAACCTCAACAACCCACGAGGTGTGCGAGCAACACTGGGCCCGGCAAGCCGGAGTATTTAATCGAGGGTATATATATATATATATATATATATATATATATATATATATATATATATATATATATATATATACATACAGACTTTGCTAAAGCGTTCAACAAGTGTGACCACAGAATCATAACACAAACTGAAATATATGGAATAACAGGAAAAGTAGGGAAATGGATATATAATTTCCTTAGTGAGCGGAGGCAAGTCGTTACAGTACAAGGAGTATCTTCATCAAATCAGAGGTCCTCAGCTCTGTACCACAAGGAAAAGTATTAGCTCCACTACTCTTCATAATCATGCTAACTGACATAGATGAGGACGTTACCAGAGACAGCACAGTAACATCCTTTGCGGATGACACAAAGATCAGTAGAAAAATAAGAAACCAGAAGACATAGGATCTCTACAAACCGACATAAACAAAATTACAAGTGGACTGAAGACAACAATATGAAGTTTAACACCGAGAAATTTCAGCTATTACGGTACGGAAAAAGAGAAGACCTAAAGTGCATGGAATATTATACCCCAAATGGACAGGAAATTCAGAGAAATTCCAGAGCAAAAGATTTAGGGGTTGTAATGACAGATGATGCGAAATTTGAAACAAAATAAGATAGCAGTAAACAGAGCAAAGAGAATAACGGGTCAGATATTGAGAACCTTTAAACGAAGGGATAGGAATGTAATGATTCCTCTACTGAAAACTCTGATCATACCCAAATTAGAATACTGCTCAGTCCTAACTTCCCCATATAAAAGAGAAGACATTAGACAGCAGGAGGGGATCCAAAGAAGCCTCACAGCCAAGATCAATGGGTGCAAAGAACTAAATTACTGAGAAAGGTTACGAGAACTAGACCTATATTCACTGGAAAGGAGAAGAGAGAGGTACACCATTATTTACACTTGGAAAATAATGGAGAAACTAGTCCCTAATCTTACTCTGAATCCCATAACTCCCCAAACAATGATGGAAAGTAGAAGCGGTAGACTGTCGTATTCCAAAATTGAAGGCGAGACAGGGAACATCCTTAACCCTGAAAGAAAATAGTTTTGTAGCGAGGACCAAAACTGTTTAATCAGTTGCCCAAAGACCTAAGAAACACGAAGGGAGTTGCAGTGGAAATCCTCAAAAGAAGACTAGACGCCTGGCTCAGAACAATCCCCGATGAGCCGGGCGTACATGGCTATGTGAGGTGGAGAATGCAAGAATCCAACTCACTACTTCACCAGGCCAACTCGAGAGGAGGGGCGACAAGCTTGACCTTCGCGAAATGAGAAATCATCGCGCGGAACCTTTGTAAGGTTGTATATACCAGGTGTCCGAGAATTATCTGCACAATTTTTGGCTGTTATTAAAAGTCAACCATGAAGTGTAGAAATTCCAGTGTTGTTCCATTTTACAGAGAATCTCATTAAGTTTTTTCTGATACCACGTTTTGACAAGTTTTTTAGAAATGTACACGCGTGACAGACATTGATGATTTAAAAGCAAGAATCACAGCTGCTATTGAGCGAATTGATGTGGATATGCTGCAGCGTACATGGCAACATTTGGAGTATCAATTGGATGTTTTGCGAATCACTAGTGGTGCACATATCGAATGTTTTTAACAACGTTACTTTAATAAAAGAAACTTTTGAAAATACAGATTCTAAATAATCTTGTTTAAGAATTTTACGTGTGTTATCAAGAATTTTATTAAAAGATGAAATTGTACAGATAATGTTCGGACACACTGGAATTTCTAAAAAACTTGTCAAAACCTGGTATCAGAAAAAACTTAGAGATTCTCTGTAAAATGGGACAACACAGGAATTTCTACACTTCATGGTTGACTTTTAATAACAGCCAAAAATTGTACAGATAATTCTCGGACACCCTGTATAATATATATATATATATATATATATATATATTAGTGATGGGACGATTGTCATATTTCATACAATCGCTGTTGCGATTGCGATTGTCAGAATTTGAAAATCGCGCGATTGCGATGTTTTAGCTTTAGCCTCACATAACGCTCATTTATGCTTTAAATATACCTAAACGCGTTACCTACCATAGGGTTAGCTTGATTTTTTAACATTCCAATTTTACATAGAGCAAATAAAGAGGTGTACTTATTGTTATTATTAAACCAATTTTTTATTCTGTTTTCAACTAATTCGCAACCCGTTTTCATTTCTGTTTTTGACTTATTTATTATTTATTTATTATTCCGTATTGTTGTTAGCTAAACTTTCCTTTAAGTACGCATGAAAGAGCAGCTTTCATAGCAACTTTTGTAGAGATTTAAATCTTTTGTTCACAATCGCACTCATTAAATGCGATTGCAATTGCGATATATAATATATATATATATACCGGTGTATATATAATATATATTAATATATGTTAACCCCCCCCTTTATGGCCCTGAGTCGGTTCGGATTCGAAGGGGGTTCTAGTTAGGAGGCTGCAACAGATGTTTCTTCTTTATACTTTTCTATAATTCTTTCTAATTCTTTTCTCTCACTTATTAATTCTTCTCTTTTATAATTATCGACTTTTCTTTTATAAACTTGTCGACTTACTGACTGAGTTCCTGCAGAGAGCACGGCTCGAAGGAAAAAGATAAAAACTTCTTAGTGTGGTTTACTTCTTAAAAATTACAGTTGGTACTCTGAATTACAAGGGGTAGAGGTTCGACCTCTTTCGACCATGGCTCAGGCCGGAATCTAAAAATACTTAAGTTAAGGAGGCAAGGGGCCTCTGCCCCTCCTAATGAGGTGCTAATCTGAAGTACAACGATGAAGTGCTAATCAGAAGTCTAATGCAGAAGTGCAATAAATGAAGTCTAATAATGAAGTCTCTAATCGAAGCGCTAATCTGAAGATGGTCCTAATTTTACAAGTATATGCATAATATAGTCTAATGTTTGGGGGAGACAATTGAAGGTTAAATTTCCCCCTTTTTAAACACATGATTTCAACTAAAAGAATAAAAATATAAAAATAACAGTATCGCCGATTCTACATTTTTGATGGCAATATCATTTCGTAATAGCATAAGCACAATTTTGAGTACATGACTGAGTACGTATTAATTTTGGTTCATTACAATTACGATTACAATTATGGATTACAACTACCAATTAATTCATATTCACTTATTATTGTTTTAATTACAATTCCATTAAAGTACATTCTTACATTATAAATTAAATCATTACATTTAATTAGTTTCACTGAAGTACATTACAAGTTATTGTTCATCATTAGTTTCATTAAAGTACATTACAAGTTATTGTTAATTTAAAGTATCACAGTTAATTACAATTAAACAGTTACTATAACTTTGTCTTGTTTTTACAGTGTTTCATATTAATAGACAATTAAGATGTTAGAAATATAATACAAAGTACATGGCACTTACGGGATAATTTATTTTACGAAATATGCTATAATGTTATAAATTTGAATCAGAGCGAAAGGAGACGTTTTTTATCTTAGAAGCGTTCAAATTATGCTGTGATGAGCGGAATTTTTGATAACTTAATCTCAGCATATTTGAGTTCATCTCGGGAGGTCAAATAAAAATATAAAAATGAAAAAAATAATACGAGAACATTTTTTCGCGTTCCCGAACGAACTGCGAAAGTTTTTTTGCATTTTATGACTGACACGAGTAAAGATGATTATTTAATAAAAATTACATACGATAATGGTCAAGCTAAAATATGGACGTATGGGGGCGGGGATGAGATGCAAGACAATTCATAATTAATTATAATAACTTTATAACAAATGGAAAATGGATAATGGATACGACTAAAACCATAGAAAGGGTAGATCGCAGGGTTGTGACATGAACAAAAATAGGAAGCTACAAGTAAAATTATTATCCAAACTCGCGTTAAGCACTTTCGTTCTTATGTAAAAATGGACATTTGAACATAAAACTATTGTTCATTGTTCACTTTTTACATATATATATACCGGTAATATATAAATATATATACCGGTATATATATAAATATATATACCGGTATATATAAATATATATACTGGTATATATATAAATATATATATATATATATTATATATACCGGTATATATAAAATATATATATATATATATTATATATATATATATATATAATATAATATATATATATATTATATATAATATATATATAAATATATATATCAAAGCTATTGACTTCTCCTTAGGGAACCGGAGCTTACAGATGAAAAGAAGGATCAACACAACGGCAAACATTTTCATTTATTTGTACATCAGACGTTTCGACAAATCTTTTGTCATCATCAGTGAGTTAAGTCTTAAAACCTTAAAACAAAATTGAAAAGTGAAAGTTACATCAATACAATATTAAGACCATTAAAATTAAA
The DNA here is from genome assembly GCA_023014485.1 of Bathynomus jamesi. Taxonomy (NCBI): domain Eukaryota; kingdom Metazoa; phylum Arthropoda; class Malacostraca; order Isopoda; family Cirolanidae; genus Bathynomus; species Bathynomus jamesi. The sequence goes on along the minus strand of JAJOZX010007325.1, from coordinate 5,126 downwards.
ACCTTAAAGCAAAATGAAAATTGCATCAATACAAAATTAAAACATTTAAATTTCATCACTATAAAAACTAAAATTAAATTAAATTTCATCACTATAAAAACTAAAATTAAATTACCTCAATAGGTAAATACACAATGTTTACATCCACCTCCATACTTGGCAAAGTCTAAGGAACACTAGGTGGTCAGAGGATTAGAAGGGTATATCTGTGAAAACGGTTGGTTGTCAAAAGAGTCGTAATTTGTAGGATGAGCTATTATTATTAAGGGAGGGTTTGTTTCTATAGATGTACAAAGATTCTAAAATTCGGAGTTCTGTAAGGTTATTGGATCTAGTTAAAATTTCAAACTGAGTTTTGTGAAGGGGATGGTCGTTTTCATTACTGTGGTTTCTAATTGCGGATTGTGGAGGGCTACTGAGGGGACGGTTGGTACGGACTGACAAGCCCAAATGTTGAGAAAGGCGCACCTCCAGTTGGAGTTGAGTGCTGCCAATATACGCAGCCTTACAGCTGTCGCACGTGTATTTGTAAACAACATTGGGGCATACAGTTTTGGGGAATTCATCTTTGAACTTTAAAAAATTTGATAATTTAAGTGGGTTGACGAAGGCGAATCTAAAATTTATTTGGGGATAACTAGACTTGAGTAGTTTGGACAATTCACCTCGAATACGCAATGATAAATAACCATAAAAAGGTAATTTAATATATCTGGTTTCTTTTTGTACTGTAGTTACGGGGAGTTTAGTATCAAAAGTGTTATTTAAAAATTTCTTTAATTGGTTATCGAATAGATGAGAAGGGTAGTAATTGTTAATAAAGTACTGTTTTAAAAATTTAAATTCTTCGTTTAACGAAAAGTAATCCGAACAAATACGGTAACTTCTTGTTAATAATGTTACTATAGCACTAATCTTATATTTATAAAACATACAACTTAAATAATTGGTTCCCAAGCCAGTAAAAGTTTGTTTCCGAAATAGTGAAGTATGGAACTTATTATGGGCCCGTTTAACTAAAACATCCAGGAAAGGTAAACTATTATTTGTTTCGTTTTCACACGTGTACTTAATATTACTATGTTGTTTATTAAGATAATCAAGAAAAAGTTTTACGTGTGAAGGATGGTTAAATATTAAGAAAGTGTCATCCACGTATCTTCTGTAATATATGGGTTTAAAACTACTAGGACAATTTTTCAACCAAATTTCTTCGTAATGGCAAAGAAATGCATTTGCTAGTGTTGGGCTTAACGGGGAACCCATAGCTACCCCATCAATTTGGCTGTAAAGGTTGCTATTAAATAAGAAAAGATTATCAAAACACACTATTTCGAGAAGGTTTTTAAATTGAGTCTGAGTGAGGCCATTAATAAGAGTATTATCAGTAGTGAATAACTTATTTAGTATGATATTTAATGTTTCTTTTAACGGGACATTAGTAAACAATGATGAGACATCAAAACTGGCCATAGTAAGAGAATCGGCATGATTGATCTCTTTTATCTCTTTAGCAAAATCAAACGAGTTGTTAATAGAATAATCATTAAAGGTGAGTTTTGAAAGCAAGGGAACGAAGAATTTGGCTAAGTTATAATTGAATGTACCACATGCCGAAAGAATAGGTCTTAGTGGGAAATTTGGCTTGTGGACTTTAGGTAAACCATATAGAATTCCTGGATTAGAACCAGAAGCAAATAAAAAATTGTATGTATTGTCAGCAATAATATTACTATTTTTTAATTTACGCAAACACCTATTAAGTTTATCTTCGAGTTTTAGTAATTTAGACAGAACATTCTCTTTTACCCTTTTAAATTTAGACGTATCCGACAAAATTGTCTCCATTCTATTTATGTAAACTGTTGAATCAATCAGCACTACTCCTTTACCCTTATCCGGTTTTGTAATGATGACAGAGTTATCCTTTTTCAAATTATTAAGAATTTTAAAATCTTGCTTATTAAAGAGGGGAGAAAACACCTTATGGGGTTTAAAATTATAAAAATTCTTAAAAGAGATGCTCTCCACTTGTTTTACCAAGTTATGAAACGAGAAATTTGGTCGGATCTCACAATTCTTAATATTCATGAGAAGATTTTCAAAGCCAGAGAAAAATTTATAAAAATTTAGTTTATAATGAGGTAGATCAAAATTTAAGCCTAACGACAATATTTCTTTCTCTCTAATACTTAAAACTTTATTAGAGAAATTACAAATAAAATTATCTGGATTATTAAAAAACGACTGAGTGATTCCCAATTTTTCCAATTTGGCAGCATGTATCCTTTTATGTCTGTTGACAGTTTTATCACAGCAAGTTTGAAATTTAGTAACTAAACAATGATAATCAATATAAGACACCCTAGATTTTAGACCAAACAGAGAATTTTTATATTTCAGCTTGAGAAAACTCACTGTTTTAGTTTTCGATTGAAGCTCCAAATTTAATAATTTATGTAGCCATGATTTATATAGTTTGGAGTTATGGAGGCGTTTATTATAAAGTTTAAATCTAAGGAAATTAGGCACAATATTATACTTTTGCACTTAAGAAACTCTCCCAGAGATATGGCCGATCGACATTGAACTATTACAGACAATGTGAAAGAGTCTATTTGAAACTGAACAAGGCTATCTGTGATGAGAGTTTCTTGTCTAAGTGCAAAAGTTATAATATTGTGCCTAATTTCCTTAGATTTAAACTTTATAATAAACGCCTCCATAACTCCAAACTATATAAATCATGGCTACATAAATTATTAAATTTGGAGCTTCAATCGAAAACTAAAACAGTGAGTTTTCTCAAGCTGAAATATAAAATTCTCTGTTTGGTCTAAAATCTAGGGTGTCTTATATTGATTATCATTGTTTAGTTACTAAATTTCAAACTTGCTGTGATAAAACTGTCAACAGACATAAAAGGATACATGCTGCCAAATTGGAAAAATTGGGAATCACTCAGTCGTTTTTTAATAATCCAGATAATTTTATTTGTAATTTCTCTAATAAAGTTTTAAGTATTAGAGAGAAAGAAATATTGTCGTTAGGCTTAAATTTTGATCTACCTCATTATAAACTAAATTTTTATAAATTTTTCTCTGGCTTTGAAAATCTTCTCATGAATATTAAGAATTGTGAGATCCGACCAAATTTCTCGTTTCATAACTTGGTAAAACAAGTGGAGAGCATCTCTTTTAAGAATTTTTATAATTTTAAACCCCATAAGGTGTTTTCTCCCCTCTTTAATAAGCAAGATTTTAAAATTCTTAATAATTTGAAAAAGGATAACTCTGTCATCATTACAAAACCGGATAAGGGTAAAGGAGTAGTGCTGATTGATTCAACAGTTTACATAAATAGAATGGAGACAATTTTGTCGGATACGTCTAAATTTAAAAGGGTAAAAGAGAATGTTCTGTCTAAATTACTAAAACTCGAAGATAAACTTAATAGGTGTTTGCGTAAATTAAAAAATAGTAATATTATTGCTGACAATACATACAATTTTTTATTTGCTTCTGGTTCTAATCCAGGAATTCTATATGGTTTACCTAAAGTCCACAAGCCAAATTTCCCACTAAGACCTATTCTTTCGGCATGTGGTACATTCAATTATAACTTAGCCAAATTCTTCGTTCCCTTGCTTTCAAAACTCACCTTTAATGATTATTCTATTAACAACTCGTTTGATTTTGCTAAAGAGATAAAAGAGATCAATCATGCCGATTCTCTTACTATGGCCAGTTTTGATGTCTCATCATTGTTTACTAATGTCCCGTTAAAAGAAACATTAAATATCATACTAAATAAGTTATTCACTACTGATAATACTCTTATTAATGGCCTCACTCAGACTCAATTTAAAAACCTTCTCGAAATAGTGTGTTTTGATAATCTTTTCTTATTTAATAGCAACCTTTACAGCCAAATTGATGGGGTAGCTATGGGTTCCCCGTTAAGCCCAACACTAGCAAATGCATTTCTTTGCCATTACGAAGAAATTTGGTTGAAAAATTGTCCTAGTAGTTTTAAACCCATATATTACAGAAGATACGTGGATGACACTTTCTTAATATTTAACCATCCTTCACACGTAAAACTTTTTCTTGATTATCTTAATAAACAACATAGTAATATTAAGTACACGTGTGAAAACGAAACAAATAATAGTTTACCTTTCCTGGATGTTTTAGTTAAACGGGCCCATAATAAGTTCCATACTTCACTATTTCGGAAACAAACTTTTACTGGCTTGGGAACCAATTATTTAAGTTGTATGTTTTATAAATATAAGATTAGTGCTATAGTAACATTATTAACAAGAAGTTACCGTATTTGTTCGGATTACTTTTCGTTAAACGAAGAATTTAAATTTTTAAAACAGTACTTTATTAACAATTACTACCCTTCTCATCTATTCGATAACCAATTAAAGAAATTTTTAAATAACACTTTTGATACTAAACTCCCCGTAACTACAGTACAAAAAGAAACCAGATATATTAAATTACCTTTTTATGGTTATTTATCATTGCGTATTCGAGGTGAATTGTCCAAACTACTCAAGTCTAGTTATCCCCAAATAAATTTTAGATTCGCCTTCGTCAACCCACTTAAATTATCAAATTTTTTAAAGTTCAAAGATGAATTCCCCAAAACTGTATGCCCCAATGTTGTTTACAAATACACGTGCGACAGCTGTAAGGCTGCGTATATTGGCAGCACTCAACTCCAACTGGAGGTGCGCCTTTCTCAACATTTGGGCTTGTCAGTCCGTACCAACCGTCCCCTCAGTAGCCCTCCACAATCCGCAATTAGAAACCACAGTAATGAAAACGACCATCCCCTTCACAAAACTCAGTTTGAAATTTTAACTAGATCCAATAACCTTACAGAACTCCGAATTTTAGAATCTTTGTACATCTATAGAAACAAACCCTCCCTTAATAATAATAGCTCATCCTACAAATTACGACTCTTTTGACAACCAACCGTGTTTCACAGATATACCCTTCTAATCCTCTGACCACCTGTTCTCTTAGACTTTGCCAAGTATGGAGGTGGATGTAAACATTGTGTATTTACCTATTGAGGTAATTTAATTTTAGTTTTTATAGTGATGA